>JAVLUE010000153.1:0-123811 GCA_034190945.1 Octodonta nipae
CGTAATGAAATTGTTTTCGTTTGATGGAAATTAGGGGCTTCATTTATCAAGTGATTATGTTTTGATGTTGGGTGGTGAAGAACTAAACTGGACCGGACCTTGTCTCACCGAAGAAAGTGACATTTTCTGCACATTTGACATTTTTCGTGTACCAGGACGTCGTCACACCAATAATATTGGGTCTTGCATTACGCCGCCACTTTGTATGAAGGTTACGTCGATTTTACTGTTTCAGTAAATGATAAAACTTATTGGTTTTCAAGACTTTATGTTCGTAAGTTAAAGTTGATTTTTTTCATTGAGAGAAAAAAACTTGAAAACAAAAAACAATCAAAACAGAATCACCAAAAGCACGTAAAGAATTTCCAGTTAAAGTGAAGGAAAGAAAAATAGTTGAAAGTTTGCCGATGGTTCGAGAGGAACAAGATCAAAACAAACTGACTATTGAATGGGATCCGGGTTCTTTGACATGGAATGAGAAAGCTCAAGTTTCGATTTCATTATACGGATATCAAGAACGGAACGTCGTCTATCCAACATTGTCCTATTTGGTAACATTAGTGGAAAGCGTTTCAAACAATGGATTTTATGAGCTCGATTTGAATAGTTTACCGCCAATCAGTAAATATTTGAATGATTATGAATATACATTCGGTTTTATTGCCATCAATGTGACTAATGATGAATGGACACAAACAGCTTGGAGTGAGCCAATGCCATTAGGTGATTTTTTATCTTCTAAATTTTTCAATTCTAAAAGTCACATTATTCGGTTGTTGTTGATTAGCATGGTACATGCACAAATATTGGCGATTAGAATTCGGTTCAGATTGGAACCAAAAGTTTTGCAAAAAATGGTTTGAACGGGAAATGGATTTGGATTATTTCGCTACCACTGTTTCAAGATGCCCATGTAAAATAAGTCAATCAGAGTTTGATAGAGGACGCTTTGCCCCAGACAGTGAATGCAATGTTATCGAGAGAAAATGCCAAACATTTCATCACAGCGCTCAGCATTGTGTACAAACTGGAAGACCATCGGTTGGTGGTTCAGGTCAAACATGTTGCTACGATGATTATGGCGAGTTGATTCAATCAGCCGATACAATGTATGGTGGTCGACCATCTCGAGCCTTCATTTATGGAAAACATCCGTTCAAAATGCAAACAATGGTTCCGACTTTGTCCTATTGGTATTATGATGTGATGCCATTCTTTTATTGCTGCAAATGGGCTGAGAAAAACGATAACAGTGAAACATGTCAAATGTTCAATTATTTCCGAACGTCGCAAGATTGTTCCTCGTATCAAGCGCCAGCTGTTGGTGAGTTTTATAAACTTTTTAGCGAAAAAAAACTAGGAAAAAATTTCATTTAGCTTCGATTTATGGTGATCCTCACATTTTGACATTTGATCGACTCAACTATACTTTCAACGGTAAAGGTGAATATGTATTGGTTCATTCAGACAGTGAAATACACAAACTCGATATTCATGGAAGATTCGAGGCCATGAATGAGGGTACACATTTGACAGCAGTCGCCATCAAAGATAATCAATCGTCTATCATTGAATTTCGTTTGCGACCAGAGGCTGCACAATGGCAATACAAACTCTACTTGTTTGTGATAAATCGATGTATTATTTTTGGGGACCAGATATGAGAAACAATCAACATGAAAGGTGTTACATTGTATCAGCCAGCTGGAATTAGAAACATGTCTCACATTATAGCGATGTTTGATTCTGGAGCCGGTCGAAGTTCAAGTTACCCAAGCTAATTCGTTATTATTGAACGTTTACTTGCCAAAAACCTTTTTTAATTCTACACTTGGTTTGATGGGCCTTTGGAATGGTCATTTGGAAGATGATCTCACTTTACCAGATGGTCGAGTGTTCAGAGTTTATCAAAAACATAATTCAAAAGAATTTCATCAGAATATTGCCATGAATTTCAGAGTCCAAGAAACTAAATCAAAATTCTGGATTCAATCTTTGTTTTGGCATGATCCAGTTCCGTATTCCCATTATGACGATCGAGAGTTTTGAACCGATGATAGAAATCACTGAAGAACATATTCAAGATAAAGACGCCATGCGAGTTTGTGCCGATTCAATGGTAAATTTGATAAAACTAAGCAAGCAAATCCACTTTTAAATTTTTTTTTTTCAATGCCAGGCTTGTCTATACGATTATTTTGCCACTAAAGATCATTCTTTTGCAGAAGAGACAAAAAAATCTGAAGCTCGGATTTACAATATTTGGAATGAACTGAATGAAACGGTGATCAGATGTCCGGCTTTGGCTAGGCCAATGAATGGGCGAAAAAGTGAAAACCGCTATTGGCCCGGAACAATCGTACGATTTTCCTGTAATGAAGGTTATCGTTTAGTCGGGTTAGTGAATTTTTTTTTTCTTATTTACCAAACAATTGAAACTTAAAAATCCTTTAGGTACGAAGTTCGTCGATGCCGAGAAGATGGTCTGTGGTCTTGGGGATATGAACCAGAATGTGTTCCAGAATTGAAATACAGAATACAGATTGCAATGATTTTTTCATTTTTAATTGTTCCCGTTTTGTCGTTTGTGCTGGTTATTCTTAGTTTTATTTTCTACATCAATCATGAAAAACGTAAAACTCAAATGAAAGTAAAAAATTATTTTGATGAAAAATCGCATTCCTATAAAAAAATCGATCCCATTATCGATGATTCAAAAAAAAACAATGTTTTGGACGCAGAATCATCTAGCAAAACTTTTGAAAGTTTCGATAATGATGAGGAAAAATTCAACTAAATCAAAAAGAACCTATAATCTTCTATTTTGATTTAAAAAACCAATAAACTAAGATATCACTGTAAAATGTAACTGTAATTTAGCTAAATAAATCGAATAAATGTAATTTTGAATATAGATTCGAAATTGAACTGAATAAATTTCTATAAAATGAACTCAATGTGTTTTGTTTATCTTCAAAGAAAGAAAGAAGAAAGAATGGTTATGAAGAAAAAACGAACCAATATTTAAAAATATAGACCAAACGAAACTACAATCATTTCACGGTTTCTTCTCGATGTTGATTTTCTATTTGTAAACGCCTCTATCGTATTGATTCTACTCTTAATGGTGATCATTGCGTTTTTTCTGTTCGCGAAAGGCAACAAGTTTCGAAAAAAATCGTCTCAAACACTATGGTTTCTAATTCGGTGGTTTATCTGAAAGATCATTTAGATTTGTTACCATCGACGACTTTGATTTTGAATGAAGAACAGAATGATTTTGAAAGAATGGAAATTTCGAATTTTCGAAACATTGGCAACTTCAGTGACTCTAAAAATGATAAAGTCCAGCTTTTTAATGATGGGAAAAACCCATTGAAAAAATGTTTCAACTATTATAACAGCAGTTGGAAATTGATTGAAAAGTCAATGAGCCAATTTTGAAGAAATGGTCAATCACCTCGGAAAGAAATTTTCGAAGCCCATCAACTTCCAACATTGAAATATAAAATTTTTCCAATCAAAAGCAATACAAAACATTAAATCTAAATATCAAAATGTGTGCGATGAGAATGATACTAGGAGCGAACAGTTTATTTTAAAAAAAGTTCAAAAAATAAAATAAATGCTCAAAATAGCTCCAAACTCAAATCAGATTTAGAAAAATTTTATTTAACTTATGGAGGTTTATTTTGGCTATGAAACGACCTGATCGGTGATTTGAACCATTGGTTGACTGGAACAAGGCTCCTTTTCGATTTGTGTACTTGGTTGAACCAGCAACCCCACGCCGATCAAGTCAAACAAAAATCTTTTTCTATCAATAATTTGGTATCGAATTTTATTCGATTTTTTCAAATCAAACAATAAATAAACTGATTTTCAAATAATTGGGTTTTTCTCTCAATATAAAATAGCTGAGATTTTTTGTTTGAAAAGTTGTTTCATTTTGCTCAATCTCTGTTTGTGCTTTAAAAACAGAAAATAAATATAAAAAAACAACGATGCCGTATATGACCAAAAACATGGCAGATTATATCAAAGAGAAAGGCTTGAGCAACGCTGAAACTGAAGTCGACGAAGATGAATCAAACAGCAACGATGGTTCACCAAAACGTAAGCTACGAGAGCTACCCAGTGCAGTAGAATCGACAGTCTCGGCGGTTGGGTATTCAAAAGCTTCACTTTCATCGTCGGCAAGTTCATCGAAAAGTTTATCAAGTAATGTTGGTGCTTCAATATCGGATTTCAGAGGCTCATCAAAGGGATCATTCAAGAATGGCATGTTTTCAATGATGAATAAATCAAAAGGTTGGTCGACATCGTCCATTTCGAAAAAGTTCGTCTTCGCGTTATTCCTCGAATCATAGTAGCTGCTCATCCGATCATGTTTCAAAGAACTTTTCGAATTCTTCCGATTCTTCATGTGTACCACCGGGAAGAAAAAGTTGGAATAAATTATTGGGAAAAACTCAATCATCTTCTTCGAAATTTTCAAAACGAGACCAGATTAAATAAACGTTCGTCAAGTTCATTTCAATCATCAAGCGATGGATACAATTTAACATCAAAGAAAAGTGGTAGGTAGAATCAATTTCAAAAAAACTAACTTTATCTTTGTAATTGATTTTTGAAGTTTGCAAATACAAATTCGACAGTCCACATAAAAACTTATCGTTTGATGAGAAAATGTTGCTCTACATCACCGGATTGCTTCGATCGAATGTTGCTCGTTTGAAGAGTATGGATGCTGCTCAGGATGCTCAAACAACATCAGATTTCAGTAAATATCAGATTGATGAAGCATCAAAACTACCAAGAACACCGATGAGCAAAGTGGTGGTCAAAGCCAAACACAAAAGCAAAGATTTTGGCCAATTTCAATTGAATTGTAAAATTTATGACACCAACAAGATCAATCCTCACAATTCAATGTATTTGAAAATTTTAAGACTTTTGGGCAAGAAACATCCGCACATAATTCAAACCTGGGATATTTTCTATAAGAAGAACAACGTTTACGTCATACAAGAAAGCTTCTCACACGGTTCAGTTGAAGAGTTTTTGAAACGTGTTGGCATTCTATCGGAACGTCAATGCCAGCATATCGTTCAACAACTTTCGAAAGTGATGGATTACCTCGGAGATATGGGTGTGGCACACCGATCTATCAGCCCAGGAAATATTTTTGTTATGCACCGTGAGCCAGTGCAAGTCAAGCTTGGTGGTTTTGAAATGGCTGTCGTCTACTGGAATCCCAGCAAAGAGACTGTTATAAACGTGCCATGCATTAGCAGGGTACCAAGAGAACCGGAATTTCAAGCGCCTGAAGTGTATGGCGATGAGAATAAAGAAGAGTTTGATCCAGTCAATGCCGATATTTGGTCTCTTGGAGCTTGCGGATTCTATATCATCAAAAGAGGCTATCCATATGACATCACAGTAGAGCTTTTTCTTCTGGTCTTCTAATAAAAATCGTCTGTTTTTTTTTTTTTTTTTTAGAAACACAATCCACAAATAGAGAACGAAATCCAGAATAACATAAAAATGCTGAAAATCTCGAAGAAAGGACACGATTTTTTGAGCCGAATTCTGACCACCGATGCTGCCTCTCGAATGCCATTCGAAAAGATTCACGATCATCAATGGATGAAATTTCAAGATTAAAAATAAGCAAAATTACTAAATCAAATCAAAAAAAAAAAACAACAAAATCAAATATTGACCTTAAAAAAATAAAAACTTAATTAAAAAAAAAGTTTTTAAAGAAAAACAACTCACGTTATTGAATGATTTAAATTAAATTAGTCAGAAGACATCGAGCTATAACCATTGTTTTTGGTCGTGGATCTTACTGGCAGTATTGTTTTTTATATTTTTGACCATTTTAACATTATTCTATACAATCATGTTCTTCAATCAAAATCCGATAACTTAAATAGTTCTGATTTCCACAATGATAAACATGATTGGATTCTTGTTGTTAATACTGGATTCGATATCCCGAATGAACATCTATGTCCAAAGTGTTTACATCAATTTGAATTCATTTTTTTCGAAAAAATTTTTTCATTTAAAAAGAAAAAATCGTCCAAAAATTAGGGCGATAATCAAGGTTTTAAGTTTAAAATTAAATTTTGCAAAGTTTTTGGTTTTTCTAGCTGGAAAATTGACTTCAATCGTTTAATGCTGAAAGAATCGGATTCTATTGTGGAAGTGTGTTTTTAATCAATTACTTTCGATCATTAGAGGTAAAAATTTAAGATTTCCATGTTGTTTTGAATTTGAACTTGTTTGTTTATTTCAATTTTAATCATTCAAAAGTTGACTTTAATCATCGTGACAGTAGTTTTGAAATTATTAAGCACCTCAAATTCTTCATAATCAACGTTTGAATTAGATGTTTTAGTCGTAGAATCTCAATCGTAAAACTTTTTTAATTCAATGATTTGTTCGAAAAACGTCATTGATGTTTGATTGAGAGCCTTCTCCATTCCACCAACAGTTTACTTATTTTTTTAAAACTGATGGATTTTGGCTTGAAAGAATCACAAACTTTTTCTCATTAATCATTTTAATCTTCGTCACAGTTTGTCGTAATCAAAATTTTCAGAGAACACTTGAAAAATTGACTAATCAACTACTTGGAAACTTGTTCTTGATTTTTTTTTCTGAATTTTTCATTTCAAGAATAAATTTGAAAATTTTTTTGGAAAATAATTATCGGTTTGTTTTTTTCTAAAAGCCGACATTAAAATTTTCTTTAAAAAAGTTTTAAGAAATTCAATTTCGAGTGAAACTTTGTAATGATTATTCAAATTTTGAGAAGTAGTAAATATACTGGGTTTGTTTAAAATTGATATCTCTGCATATAAGTGACAATTAGAAAAAAAAGAAGAACAACAACTTTGGAACTTTAAATTTGGAATTTAGACCATTCACTTATTGAAAAATCAATGAATCGTGCATTCTTCTAAATTTAAGCATTTTGCTTGTTTTTTGAGAAAAAATAGTATAACAGAATAAAAATTTTCTTGACATTTGTCAAGTCATTTCAAAAATGACTCCGTATGTTGGTGTTGATAAAAAAACTATGTCTCGAGCTCAACTATTCAAAAAGATTAACTTGGAAAAACGGTTGCCCGATGATTTACAATATCCAGGAATGGGTTTTCATTTGGCCAGAATCGGAGTCTTGGAACGACGTCATTTCAGCTATTGGAAATTTATCATATCAATTGTGATGACTGTCATACAAATTTCTCGGGTTTTAATGGTCATAAATTCGCCAAAGGATATTTCAATCGATTCAAGATATTTTTTCTTCTGCCTAGGAGATATTTCACTCTTGATAAATATGAAATTTCACATTTCTTCTATTGCATTTGTTTTCAGTTTGACATTTGTAATGTTAGTTTCAATAAATTTTTGGAAATCAGAAGTATTCAATCAAAATGAAAAAACCATTCAAATTCAGCAGCAAAACTTGAGTTTTTTTCGTTTGAGCTCAGGTTTGGCCACTCCAAGACAAGCCGGTTTCACGAGCAAAATGTCTGTTTTAAAATACACTAAAACCGTCCATAAAACTATGAAATTCGCCAAGTTCACCTATGATAATATGATGTATTCGACCGTTCTACTATTCGGCTTTGTTTTTTTGTACGGATTTTTTCAACCAGAATTTCAAAGTTATCTGTTAATGATAATGATTCCGATTAATCTTGCTTATTACTGGTATTACTCAGTTTTTTTCTTCAAGGCATTTATCTATCACATTGCATATCTTTGGTTGATTTGCTCTTATTTGAGGTTTGTATTAAGGAAATATGTTTCAAACATTTCATTTCATTTTTTGAAAGAATTCGAATCGTCCAACTAATCGATCGACTTAAACTTGGGAAGGAGTTTCATTGAAAAAACAAATATTAAATAAAACATTAGAAGAGTCATTTAATGATTTGAACGAAATAAGTCAAATGACCTCAAACTTGAGCTATGTGTTTCTGGTCATGGATATTACTAGCAATATTTTTTTTTTATGGTTTTTAAACATTTCAACCTTTTTCTATACGATAATGTTTTCTGAACAAAATCTAATAAGTTTTGCACTTCTTATTTCTACAATAGTAAATTTGATTGGATTTTTGTTATTGATATTGGATTCGGTTTCAAGAGTGAACATTTATGTGGAAAAAGTGTACATCAATTTGAATTCTTTTATATCCCGAAATTTTTGTCATTCAAAGAAAATAATCAATCCAAAAATTAAAACAATGATCAAGGTTTTCACAAAATTCCAGATTAATTATTTTCATTTTTTGTTTTTTTTCTAGCTAGAAAAATTGGCTTCAGTCGTTTAATGCTGAAAGAATTGGGTTTTATTGTGGAAATGTGTTTTTGGTCAATTATTTTCGATCATTTGAGGTGAAAATTTACGATTTTCAATTGACCAAATAGCTCTAATTGATCCTTTTTTTAAATATGTACAGTTGACTTTAATAATTGGCACAGTAATTTTAAAATTGTTAAGCATCTCAAGTTCCTAGAAAACTATAAATTGTAAAAAATATCAACGGTTTGCGAGACTCTTTATAGAAATAAGTAAAAAAGCTTCTATTTATCAAATTAATCAGATAAAAACCTGTTTTGTGAATCTTCTATTTGGAACAAACGTCAAATGAATAACTCTTCATCTAGTTAGTGAAAATCCTCGTGTTTCATCAAATTTTTCAAACATACAAAACTAGTAAAATATTTGTTTGATGATTATTTGTAAAAAAAAAAATTTAAAATAAAAATATTTGATTATAATAGCAAAAAAAGAATAGAAACAAGGATTGTTGTGAAACGGAGCACCAAATGAAAAGTGTTGTTTCGAAAAAATGTTTTTTTTTTGTAAATTTATCCTTCCATAACGTCGTTTATGACCAACAGCTATTGCCTCATCACCGTTTCTATGGTTTACCGATTATAAAATAAGATAAATAACCAAATTTGAAGCTCGCTAGTAACAGATCTTATCTGTTGAGAAATACTATCAATTGAAGAAGCTTCTGGAACTCGCTCAGTGCAAAAATTGTTACACTATATAGACTTGATTCTAGGTACAATAGAAAAAAGTCTAATCCTCAAGTTTGACCAAATGTAATTTTGCTAAGACCTCAGACTAAACTAGGTTCGAAACTTGTTTTGAAAATATTTAGACCTGGTGCTTCTACCAAATAGCAACCGTTTCATCAGGTGATTTCACAGAAAAATTCCAAGAAAATATTAAAAAATTTTTTTTTGAAATAACCTTCAGGTAAAGCTGACATTCAAGTTCTTCATTATAATGTGAAAATTATTTCAAGTTGGAGTTTCATAAATTATTAAAGTTTCAAAGAAATTAGTCCAAGCAAAACATTAGTCTAATTAAAAGGTACGGAGAAAAAAAGCCACAATAAATTGGGTTTGTTTTAATTAATAGCTTTCTATTGAAGTTGACAATTAAAAATTTAAAAACTAGAAATGAAAAAAAACAAACTTTAAAGTTGGAATGAAAGCTATTTACTAATTGAAAAATCAATATTCTGTACATTCTTTTAAAATCAAACGTAGTTTGTTTGTTTCGGTAGAAAGTTGGAAAATTTTTTGAAGTCATTTTTTGAAAAGAGTTAGTTTTGAAGAGAATAGTTATGCCTCGAACTCAAATATTAAAACAATTTACTTTAAAGAAAATTTGCTTGGAAAGACAGTTGCCCGATGATTTACAATATCCAGGAATGGGTTTTCATTTGGCCAGAATCGGAGTCTTGGAACGACGTCATTTCAGCTCTTGGAAATTTATCATATCAATTGTGATGACTGTCATACAAATTTCTCGAATTATAATGGTGATAAATTCGCCAGAGGATATTTCAATCAATTCAAGATATTTTTTCTTCTGCCTAGGAGATATTTCACTCTTGATGAATATGAAATTTCACATTTCTTCTATTTCATTTGTTTTCAGTTTGACATTTGTAATGTTAGTTTCAATAAATTTTTGGAAATCAGAAGTATTCAGTCAAAATCAAAAAACCATTCAAATTCAGCAGCAAAACTTGAGTTTTTTTCGTTTGAGCTCAGGTTTGGCCACTCCAAGACAAGCCGGTTTCACGAGCAAAATGTCTGTTTTAAAATACACTAAAACCGTCCATAAAACTATGAAATTTGCCAAGTTTACCTATGATAATATGATGTATTCGACCATTCTACTATTCGGCTTTGTTTTTTTGTACGGATTTTTTCAACCAGAATTTCAAAGTTATCTATTAATGATAATGATTCCGATTAATCTTGCTTATTACTGGTATTACTCAGTTTTTTTCTTCAAGGCATTTATCTATCACATTGCATATCTTTGGTTGATTTGCTTTTATTTAAGGTTAGTATTCAATAAGCATTTTTTTAAGGTTGCAACTTTTCTGACTCGAAGACTATTGGGCAAAAGTGAATAGCTGGTGATGTGAAAAGCACTGCTTCTTTTGGTCAGTTGTTTTCGGGTCAGACAAAGTGACTTAAGATGGTACTCTACATATTTCATTTAAAAAGAATTCGTATCGTCCAATTAATCGATCGACTTGGTGGAAAAATTCCATTGAAAAAGCAAATACTAAATCAAGTTTTAAAAGAATCATTGAATGATTTAAATGAAATAAGTCAAAAGACATCAGATTATAGCCACGTTTTTGGTCATGGATCTTGTTGGCAATATTCTTTTTTATGATATTAAACATTTCAACCTTCTTCTATACGATCATCTTTTTTAATCAAAACCGAATAACTTTCATCACTCTGATTTCTACAATGATAAATATGATTGGATTTTTGTTAATGATTTTGGATTCAGTTTCAAGAGTAAACATCTATGTGAAAAAGGTTTACATAGATTTAAATTCGTTTGTATCCAAAAATTTCAGTCATTCAAAGAAAATAATCAATCCAAAAATTAAAACAATGATCAAGGTTTTCACAGAATTCCAAATTGATTATTTTTATATTTTAAATTTTTTTTCTAGCTAGAAAATTGGCTTCAGTCGTTTAATGCTGAAAGAATTGGGTTTTATTGTGGAAATGTGTTTTTGGTCAATTATTTTCGATCATTTGAGGTGAATGAAAACTTGAGATTTTTTGAGTTTTAAAACTTTTTCTACTGAAAACTTTTTTTAATCATTTTTTAAAGTTGGCTTTAATCATTGTAACAGTGATTTTGAAATTGCTAAGCATCTCAAACTCTTCTCAATCTCAATCAACGTTTGAAACCAATTATCAATGAAAAAACAGTCGAAATCCTTTGAACTATCAACTCGATCTACATTGAATGGTTAATTTCAGGTTGGAATCATTTAGTGATAATCCTAAAATTGCACTTCAATCATCATGATAAACTGTATTTCATATTTGTAAAAAGAAAACATTTAAAAATAAAATCAATCAATTATTATTTGAAAATTTCACATAAAAATTTTAGCAAAAAAAAAACAACTTCAAGAAAAACAACTCTCTGAACATCGATTATGATGAAATCTTTGGAATTGGAACTTTAAACTTCAACTATATTGTCTCAAAGATTTGATTATTTTAAAAAAAATCAATTAGCTGTTGACTTTTCTAAAATAGAACATCATATTCAGAAAAATTTAAATTTCTTGGTATATTTAAGGTTGAGAAGTATACTTTTCTTAACTTGTTTTGGCTTCATCTTTTGAGAAATGAAACTTTTATAAAAAATTTCATTGATTAAAAGAACACACATTTCAAAAAATAAACTGTCCTAAAATCATAATAACTATTCTCGAAAGCTGTCAACAACAACGATCATGATTTTTGTCAAGTTTATTAAGAAAAAATTTCCAATGACAATCATGCTGTTGATGGTCTTCGTTTTAATTGCTACCGTGAGCACTCAAGAAGAAGATTCTAATGAAGAGAAAAACGAAGATGAAAATTATTCTAGTCAAGAAGGAGAAGAAAATTCTGATCAAGAGAGAGATCAGGAAGAGGAAGTCATCACGGAAGCAGAAAGTCAAGATGAAGAAAATCAACCAGATGAACAAAAAGAAACTCTCAACACAGAATCCACTGATTTTACTGACCAAAATTTAAATCAAAAAAACCTATTAGATAACAAAACCATGATGATGAATAATCAAACTTTTGGTAAAAATAAATTTACACCAGCATTGGTGGGTTTCGGCATTGTCGGATCGATCGTATTGATGGCTATTTTATTGTTTGGTGGTTTCCTAAATGTCAAAAAGGAGGATAACAAAAAAAATCTTTCAAAACATAAAAAAAAGAAGAAAGCTTCAACAAAACGAATTTCAATTCGGAAAGATTTTGATAAACAATCAATGAAATTTGACAATCAATCTTTCACAACAATGAGACAACAACAACATCAATCACCAAACAGTTTTTCAAAGTCAAATTTCAATTTTACACCACAACAAAATTCGTTCAATAGTCGAGCGATAGTCACTCAAATGATGCCGTTCGAACAGAAAACAAACTACAGCCGAACATCAATGTTAAGCAAACAAAAACTTTTGGAAAGTCTTCAAAAAGCATTAAATTAATCAATTTTTTAAAATTAAAATAATCCAATAAATTTCTTACCAGAATCCTTGTTTTTTAAGAGCACTTTTTACCGACTTTCCTGCTGAGATGTATCTGCAGAAGTTTTTTTCTGAGAATTATGAATTTAAGATCTTATTCTAATGAATTATTTAGAAAATTATATATTTCTACTTCAAATTTATACCTTTTTTTTCTTATCTGACCATAAACCGCAATAACTTTGAGCCAATGCATGTTTCTTTGAAAGTATTGACACATTATCAAAAGTGCATAAAAAGATTTCTGTTTCAAAAATTTATCTTTTTGAAGAAGCTTGAAAAATAATTGATATTGAAAAAAAAACCAATGACAATTAATAAATTATAATACCGAACATGAGTTTTCTGGGTTTTTTTAGCGTTATTCTTATTTGAATCAAAAGATCAAAGAAACTTTCAAACAATTTTCTGATTTTTCAAAGAAACTTAACTCTTTGAAATTGAAAACCTTATGATGAAGCTGTTGTTGGAATGATTCTTTTCAAATCAAGTTGTTCAGACAAGTCAGCATCATTTTTTTGTTTCGAAAAATGATCGTCTTCATAGTGAAGATTCAGAGCCCGTTTCTTGGAAAATCGTTTTGAACAAAATTTACATACAAATGGCTTACGCCTTGAATGCAGCTCTAGATGAGCTTCAAAATTGTTTTTTTGTCTATACTCTTTAGGACAAAATTGACATTTAAATCGTTTCAAATCAGTATGAATAATTTTATGCTCTTTCAGATTTTGTTTTCGAGTGAAATTTTTTTTACAGATATCACATTTGAAAGGTTTGAGACCAGTATGAGTTCTTCGATGAGTTTCAAGATGATCTCTTCGCGCAAAGCGAGACGGACAATATTCACAAGCAAAGGGACCTTGTCCTGTATGGATCATTTTATGATTGTTGAGATCGTGTTTTCGTACAAACTGTTTTTGACATCCGTCACATTTAAATGGCCGTTCTCCCGTATGAACCATCATATGCTTAATAAGATGATCTTTTCGTTTGAATCGTGTTGTGCACAAATCACAAGCGAATGATTTTTCATTAGAATGAATCTTCAAGTGACGCTTGAAATCAGATTTACGTTTGAACTGTTTACCATCGACACAGCAAACAAAAGCTTTAGGGTCTGTTTGAGTGTTCTGATGTTGTTCAAACTCTCTTTCCAGTTCAAACTTTTGATGACAAATTTTACAAGTATATGGACATTTATCTTGGAAGCTAACTAAATATTCAAAGTCGCTTGATTGATAAATTTCCTTTTTATTGGTAGTTTGATAGTTGTTAAGATATCGATTTTCAATTGATTGATAATTTTCAATTCTCTCGGATGACACGGTTCCATCAGATTCTTCAGCTTGATCTGAGTTTTTTGTTTTATTTGATTCAGCAGTTTTATCAGAATCAACGATTTCAATTTCAGTTTTTATGTTTCGAATGTTATCAAATTGTTCTAATGGTAACATTTGTTGAAAATTTATTGAGGCATCATTGGATAATATAGAAGAAGTGGTTTCTATGATTGATGATTCGAACTTTTCTAGTTCTTCGTTTTTAATAAAATGAAAGCCATTTGTTGCCAATTTATCCATTAAAGTTTGAAAATTATGAAATGAATGAATTTATTTATTTTTGAGAAGAAACACTCATAAACAGAAACAAAATAAATTTTTAAAGCATTTCAAAAAAATAGAAAATAATAAACAAAACTCTTGGATAACATTGAGTTAGTATAGTATTGACCGGATTCAGTTTAAATAGTGGAATATTTTTAAAGTATTTTCTAGGATAATCATCTCTTTTTAATTATTTTACTCTTAAAATTAAGTTTAATGCTTTTTTTATTAAATAGTTTCATATAATTAATTTTGTAATTAGTTTTTTTAAAAATTTATTTCAAATGTTTCACTAATGATTTTATGAAGTCAATCTCTAGTTTATCATCAGTAAACATTTCATTTTGAATGAATCGATCAGAATTCGTATAACTCTCCAATAGCGAAATCAAATCTTTTTGTAAGTTTGTTTGATTTTCATCACTGTGATCTGTTTGCTTGGAAATTTGTTCGAATATTTTTTGTTTTGATTCTAACAGTTTGATCAATCCAATTAGCAAACAAGGCTGTTCGATTAAGGGTGGTAGATTTTCATCATCATTAGTGTCATTGGATAAGAACATCTCGAATCGTTTGGCCAACAAAGTGAACAAAATTTTCCATTTCTCAAGTTTTAATTCCATAACATCAATCAATCGATGAAAAGTGAATAAATTTTTTAACAATTGATCGATGCTGATGTCGATTATATCGTATTGTTTCATTTCGATAGCTTTCAATTCGTCGGCACAATATTGAAGAAACAAGGGAGCAAATCGTTCATTATCAAAACCTGAAATCAATTGAAGTTTTGGCAAAAATTTGAACAAACCACGTCGAACGTCGATTAAATTCAGACCATTCTCCACAAGATTATTAGCATCTTTATTATCATCATCAGGCATGGTCAAAATGCATTCATATAATGGTTGAAAAAATTTAATATAGTTTCTTCCAGATTGAGGCATCAAAAACATTGTATAACAAAGTTTTGGTAAAGTTTTTTGCGGGCAGTACATCCATTTCCATAAATTTCGTATTGATAAAGACCATGTTAACCAAAAACTGATTTGATCTTTTGAATCATTGAGTTGAAACTGGCGATACAATCCCGAACAACCAGAGACTTCATGCTCAAAGAAACTTAATCTTTGTGCCAAATACTTTTGATCATTGCAAAGGGTAACCAAAATTTGATTATTTTTCTCTATGTTACTCTTGACTGGTATTTTCAGTTTGTTGGAAACTTGAAACGTTTTAACAGGTAACCTCTGTTTAGAAAGAATATTATTTTTGCTGTTCAAAAACGTCACCTCTAGATCGAAATTTTTAGTTTGATTATCAGCTCCACTGAAACCATCAACTCGTACATCCAAAACACGCTCAATAGTTCGCGAGAAGCGCATAGCATATTCACGAATCTTGTTTAATGGAATTTTAAATGTCTCATTATTGACTTCATCATTATTCTTATTATTTTTTTCATTGTTGTTGTTGGTTTCACACTTTTTGTGATGATGATGATGGAGAAAAAGGCTATTGATAAGAACTTGATCGAAAACATTTTCACGCTGTCTAAATGCAAGAATATCGTGCTGAATTAATGGTTGATAGTGGGCTTGAAACATAATCGTCGCAAACCAGTATAAGAAATAATCATTTTCTTCAATCAATAATTTCTTAATTAAAATAATATCAGCATTGGTTAATACCATAGTTTTCACCAAGTGTTTTCGTTTTCTTCGCAAAAAACGTCAAACGTATTTTTTTTACTTTTGTTTTAAATCAATCAGTTTTAACATTGAATTTTCAAATTATTGTTCTCGGCTTATTGTTCTATAATCGAAATCATTATTACAGATTCATTTCATAAAATTGATATTCTTTTCTAATTAAATTATTCATTGTTTTTAATTTATCTTATCGAGTCCATGGAACGGTCCATCAAGTTATATCAATTCATTTAAATGATTCTCTCACTCCTTATACTGTGCTTTTTCAAAGAATTCGCTGAAATGATTTCGTAATGCAGGGATAAGAGTGAGTTTTGAATGATCAGTGTCTTATTCATTTATTTGAAATTTTGTTGCTAGATTCATGAACATTTAATACTCAAACAAAGGTTTTAAAAATCGCTAAGTCTGTTTTGCTTGAACCCGTGTTGAGTGTTGGTGTGAGCTTAATTGAAGAACTGGTGAAAGTTTTTTGAGATTTGGTGTTGTTGTCGAATGATGAGCTTTCAGCGTTTGTAACAAAAAATTTTGTTTCAAAATCATTTCTTTTCGATCTTAGTACAGAATTTTCTTTGTTTGTTTTGAAATGTTTGATGCTAGAAGAATAATTTTTAATTAAAAATCCAAAAGCCAAGAGAACCATCAAAGAAAGAAGACCAACAAAAAGAAAAATTGGCATCATTTTAAATTTTTCCACCATTTGCTCATCTAGTTGTTTGGCTCTAACATGTGTTTCAGTGTTTGCTAGCACCATTCCACGATTCATTTCAATTGGTTTACCAATTTTTTTTTGAGGGGCTGCTGCTCCAACATACTCAGGATACTCTGGATATGCTGGATAATCTGGAATTTCGTTTGGTATTTCGATTGAAATATCAGGATACTCTTGATAATCTGCAGCTGGTTCTTCATTGATATGATTTTCATATTCTTCATTAGACCAAGATAAAACTTCTTTCGAAATACCGGGACAATTTTGTTCAAAATTCTCTTCCATTTGATAGCATGAATCTTCTGGATCTTCGTTCTGATCTTTGAGTTCTTGTTGTTCATTATAGCAAATACCATCTATTGAAGGGCATCGATGAGTGAAACAATAATAGAGAGCACTATATTGGCAACAATAGGATTTATCTTGAAAATAGCTTTCACGAATGTATTGACGATTTCTACAATCATCGATAGCATGTTGCTCTGAATTCTCGATTGATAAATTTGATGAATTCAACAAAACTATTATCAAACACAAAAAATTTAACATTTTCTTGGTCATGTTTCACAACAACAAAAAAAAACCACAAACAGATTAGTTAATAATATTTTATTTAATAGTTTTTAAAACGTTCAAAAAGGCGAAGAAAACAAACAAACAAAAAAGTTTGTTTTTTTTCAGTCTTTCTAAATCTTAAATACCTTAAAAACTTTGAGAACTTAACATCGAACATCAAGTTTTAAAAGAACTTTTCAAAGAAACTCTTTGCTTGGCTTCTCGATTAGTTTATTTCTCAAGTGAAGAATTATTAAGCTTAACATTAAGATAAAAAAGATAAAAACACGTCTGGTTTTTGACCGTTTGAAAAAAAACAACTGGTCCCAACTTTGAATTTTAACAGACCCAAAACTTTCTGAAAAATTAAATTTTGTTAGGATCTCGATTAAAAAGCTCTCCGGTTTATTTCTTCGAGCAAATAAAATGGTTTTTTTAGCAATGTTCCCAAAAGTTTTGAGTTTGTTAAAACTCGGAGTTGAAACCGGATTTTTTTCAAATTTTTTTTTTTTAAAACTTTGTTTTTCTTTTCTTCGTTGTCTTGTGCCTTGCTGCGAAACACACATTTAACACAATCAACACAGCTACATCGAGAGATTCTATTTGAATTTTTTTGCTAGTGTTTATTAAACCAAAATTGAATAGTCTGTTCTACTCGAATTGGTATCGTTAAATGATGATTCATTGGCAAGATCATCTAAGCTGAGAAATTTTAATTCGAAATTATTTTCTGAGTCATGTTTCGGTCTTTTCGAATGTTGGAAGTTGGCTGGGTTTTTTTTGATAAACAATCCAATAGCCATGAGAACATATATCGTACAAAGAAAAGCTCCAAATATAAAAAGCGGCTTCAAATTAAGTTTTCCTATCACTTTTTTTTCATTTGGCTGTCTCATTCTAGAACGAGTTTCTTTTTCCTGGAAAACAATCCCACGATTCCTCAAAATTGATTCAATGTCACAATCCATTTCATCTGAATAATCACCCCTGTTATTTACTGAAGGTTGCTCATTGTTTTGTTGAAACTCTTCATCAGACCAGGAGAAAAATTCTTCTGAAAGACCGGGACATTTTTTTTGAAACTCTTCTCCTATTTTATAGCATTTATCGAGTGGATTATTATATTGTTCTCCAAGAGCTTTCTGTTCATAAAAACAAATATCCTTTGTTGTGGGACAAATCAAGGCATAACATTTATAGAGAACATGATATTCACAACAGAAAAACATTTTCTGGAGATAGCTTTTTCGTAAAAGTTGACGATTTTTACAAGTTTCCACGGCTTTCTTTTCTTCTTGAATAATATTCCCGATGGATAAGCTTAATAAATTTAACAGAGCCATTATTATTAAACCCCATAAATATGACGTTTTCATTTTCAGATGATGACTAAAATTACTTTTTTTTCAGAAACACAAAGAAAGTTTTCAGAAATATTTTCCTCGATCTTTCCAACTTGGTTGAAATAGCAACCTTTTATAGAATTACAAAACATCGAATTTAACTTATTTCAAAGAACTTTTAAACTTCTTTCCAGTTTTTATTTTAAATTTTGAAATTCTAGAATTAAATAAAAAAACTTCTTTAAACCAAAGCGTTTTGAAGTTCTTCTAAAAGTCTTTGTTTTCTTTGCAACGATGTTAGACTAGCTCTCTGTTGAAAAGAGATTTGAGTTCCCATTGCACGGCTATCGAATGAAGGTTTTGATGTTAGTTGAGGAGTTGTTTGTACGCTTAATTGAACGAGTGGGGAACGTTTTGTCATTGGTGGTGTTGCCAATTGGTCCATTCTCTGGATTGGTAATTTGATGTCAAAACTATCGATTTGAGCTAGAGCTGGCTTTTTCTTCTGTGTTTTGGGAAGTTTTTTCTTGTTCGACGATTTTTTACCGACGAACAATCCGAGACCCAAAAGAGCTACCGCAGATAGAATACCACCCAAAACAAATATTGGTATCAATTTTTTAATTTTATTCTTCTCTGTGACTTGGTCGATATCTCTGGCTCTGTTATGAGTTTCATTTTTTTCACTATTGGTAACAATCTGGACAGTTGGTTGAATAGTCGATTTAAATTCTGAAGTTTGTTTAACAGTTGATGGATTATCAACTGTTTGCTCGGTATCTTCTTTCTTATTTTTTGGTTTTAAATTTTCATCAAACTCTTCATCAGTCCAAACAAAAACATCTTTAGGAACGTGAGGACACTTTTCTTTGAAGCTTTCCTCTATTTTATAGCATTGACTGACCTCTTGACTAAATTCATCTCTAAGCGATCTTTGTTCATAATAACAATCACCCTCAACGGACGATGGGCAAAGAGCCTCGTAACAATGAAACAAAACATAATAATCACAACAGAAGAAACTTTTCTTAAAATTATCCCAACGTGAGTAACGGCGCCATTTGCACAGCTTTATCGCTTCCTTCTCTTCATCCTCATTTTCACTGGATAAACGTATCAAATTCAAAAGAATCAAGAACAGACAGCAATTCAAAGTTTTCATTTGCTTGTTTCAATAATCTTGAATCGATAACTCGAACACCGTTTTAAACAAATCACTTGTTTAAATATAACATTTCAAGCAATCAAAAAAAATTGATTTAATTTAGAAAATTATTTCGAAAAAACGAAAATAAAAAAAGCTTAAATAAATCTCAATAATCAGAAGAAATCCAAGAATCAATCTGAAAAAATATGTTCAAAAAAAAAATTGAATAGTTGAGAAATAAAATTAATTTTAGATTAAAACTTTATTTATTGGTTTTTTTTCAAATCAAAGCTTCTTGAAGATCTTTGAGAAGTTGTCGTTTTCTCCGCAAAGACTTGGGACTAGCTTTTTTCTGTTCATAAACGATTTGAGTGCAAGTTGCCCGACTATCGAACGAAGTGATTGGATTTATTGTCGATTGATTAACCATTTGTTTGTTTAAAGAAATCGATGAACGCTGTGTGTAAGGAGCTTTCAATCGATCCAAATTGATCAAAAACTTCAAATCAGAATCCTTTTTCTCAATCAAAATTAGTTTTTTCTTCTTTTTATTGTTTTTTGTTTTTCTTTTACTAACAAACAATCCAATTCCCAAGGAAGTAACAACAACTATAATACCACCAAAAATGAATATCGGTATCAGTTTATTAAGTTTATTTTTCTCTGTCATTTCTTTGATGTCATCACTAATGGACTTAGAAGTTGGTTCTTCAATTTTTTCACTCCAATCATAGGAAGAATCAGTATGCAATTTTTTTGCTGTAAAAATCTTAGTGACACTTGAAACAGTGGTAAATGGATCAATATTTCTGGGATTAGTCTTATGAGTTTTAATAATATCTTCGGTTTGAAGGTTGGCCGTTGATTGAGCATTAGTGATCGTATTAATAGCTTGAGTAGTCTGGCTTAATGTTTCAGTAGTTTCTTTATTAGTAACCTTCTCAGTGGTTCTTGGGTTGAAATACTCGTGGAATTTTTCATCAGACCAAGCATAAATTTCTTTGGGAACATCGGGACATTTATTCTCGAAATTTTCCCCTATTTTGAAGCATTCATCGCTTGGATCGTTAAATTCTTCATCAAGTGTTTTTTGTGTATAAAAACAAATATCAATGGTTGTAGGACAGAGACTCTTGTAACAAACGGACAATACGTAAAAATTACAACAAAAAAATTTATTATCAAGAAGGTCATGACGCCAGTTTTGACGCGATTTACATTGACCAATCGCTTTGTGCTCTCCTTTCACATCTTCGATTGAATAGTTTATCAAATTCGAGAAAACAATCAACAAACAACAACGATTGAACAACAATTGCATTGTTGGCTTTGAAACTTTTGAAAAACTCCAAAATAAACCATTCCGTAACTGAAAAACTCACTGGTTCAAATAACTTTTGAAAGAATGCTTAAAACAAAACTTTCCATCTAATTAGAAAAAAAGTTTTTCGAAAATAAAATCAATTTTACGAAATTTTGAAAACTTTTGAAAAGAGAATAAATTAAATTGATCGAATCGTACGTGACAGATTGATTGTAAAAAAATTTGATACTTCTAGAGAGGAATAGAAACAATAATTAATGGTTTATTTGATAAAAATTACTAAAAATAACTTAGATTGAAATTCATCCAAAAATCCGAGATATTTCTATGGAAAATCTTGAAATAAACTATTCACTAATATCAAGGGAAAAAACTAGCCATTCATGATTTTTCATTTATCATCGATTTCATTGATTTGAATATTTGATCACGTCGGTTTTTGTTAAAAAACCCGGTCTTTTAGTAATTTTGGATCAATCACTATCATTCAATGACCAATCAAGGTCATTATAATGATAATTTATAGTGGTGAGCTTTTCATTTTTATTGACAACCATCATGACAACCAAATCGCCAACCAACCAACAAATTAATGAATCTTCACTCGGAACTATTAGAAAAATTCGCATTCAAAAAGAGGAAAAAAAAATTTTTTTCTACAACAATAATGATGATTAGGATATGTTATAATTTGATTCAAATAATAATGAAAATCGTTCTTCATTCTATTACAACAAAGAGAAAAAAAAAATATACTTGATTTTGTATTCGGATCTCGTTTAGAATTTTTCTCTAAAAAAAGATCCAGAAAATTAAAACAGAACCATTGGGCACATAGAATGCCCATAACAATAAATAATGATAATTTTCTTTTCTGATCGAGCCAATCAACTGACCAACAAACCAGACAATGTTACCGGAATATGTTGACCTTTTATTGGTTCGAGATTTTTTTTTTGACATTGAAATAATTTTTCTAGATATTTACAACCAAAATAATAAAATAAAGCTTTCTTGTTTGTCTATGTACATCATGAATTTTCAAATACCTCCTAAGAAAATTGGAACTAAATTTAAAATAGAGATTGATAAAAAATCTATGATTCAATTGAGTTAAGAATTTCTGGTTGTGGCGAGTATTGAGCGGAGTATGAACGAGAACATTCGATTTGATTGATCAAGATGTTCCATCGACGTCGACCAACAAATGAGCCAAAGTTTACCATCAACGAGAATGGCCCAATATGTTTTCGAATGTCGATTAAAACTGAGAATCATCGAATTCTCAATAAACTGATAATTGAAAATGGAAAACTTACCATATTGACCAATTTTCGAAGTGGGACACAATGATGATAATGGTTGATTTTCTTCATTTCTTTTGGCATTTATAAAAATCCAGTCGAGTGTTTTCTGGTCTGTCGTATGGCAATCATTATCATCGTTCATCTCTGATAGAGTGAGACCTTCGATTTCATATTCAATAAAATCTAACCTGAGAGTTGAAAAAAACTTTCAACAAAAAATTTCAGTATTTAGTTTTCTAACCTTATTTGACAAATCGGATAAATGCCTGGCATTCGATGGATTGTTAAAAGACACTGATCGTCATCATTAATCGATGACAATTGATCTCTATGATCCAAAGTATTGAGCTCATAATTTAAAGAAGAGGTACGATTGATCATTGAAGGATAATCTGGACTGGTGAAATAGGTAGAATTTCGAACCGAAATCGAATTACATGTTTGAGGACTGAGAAAATAATTGATTTGTTTTTTTTTTCGAAAAAATAAATAAAAAAAACATACAAACACAACACGAATTTATCAGACCACATTTTCCAATAGCGACACCACCTTTTTGTTTGCACAACAAATTTGAATAGCAAATTCCCCGATGTTTGATGAGATTTGTTGATGATCCATAATCAACAAATTTACCTTGACCAATACGATTCAATGGTTTAATCAAACACGATGGTCCAGCATGAAGCAATGTACCCACTTATCTCATTGAAAAGTAGAAAAAAAACCTCCATCAATCAACAATTGAATTGAAACAACTGAAAACCTACTGGAATAAACGAAAGATGTTTGATCAATTATGATACTGATGATGATGAGAATAATGGAAATTGTTTGGAAAGCTAAACATCGATGGTATCGCTTTAGACAAATCGATGATTTAATTTTTTTCATCATATTATTTGAAGTTGTTTTTTTTATTTTCAAAAATTCTCAGAATTTGGGTTTTCAGAATCGAAATTGATCACAATGAGGATCATTGACAGGAAAAAAATAATATTTATTTGTTTGAAACCGATTTGGTACTTTGTTCATCAATCTCATAACATTTTGTCAACGTTTTTCTCCTGGTCTATTTATGAGATTTTTCTCAAAATCAACAGAAATTTTCAGCATTTGTTAAATTAGGTCAAATCGATAAAATTGTTTTAGATTTATTTTCTTTTTTCAAATATATTTTCGTGGCTATTTGATAAGAAAAGAAAGTGTTCTTTTCATTGATCATCTTTCATCACAAAATGATCATCGAAAATCAAGGAATGGTGTTGTGGGGGAGTATGAAATTAGGTCAATGCTCGTGTGGTGTATTTTTCTTCAGAAAAGCAAAACATACTTTGCCAATTGATTGATGGATTGATGTCAATGATTCTTCTTGATTTCAAGTTAATGATTTATTTATTGTTTTATTATTTCATTGGTTACATTTTTCAAAACCTGATTGATCAACCAAGTTTATTTTCTTTTTGATATTTGTTTTGGTGATGGTGGCAAAACCACATAGTTCTAGGCTTGATTCTGCGAAAAATTTTTCTCTATGAAAAAGCAACATTTATCTGAAATCATATTTGCCAAACATTATTAACAGAAATCTCATAACTTCTATTTATAATCGATGTCAACAAGAGTGATATCACACTTTTTCAAGGTTTTTGTTTTGTTTGATCGCTTCTTGAAGCGTTCTTTTTCAATATCTAAAGGTTGATATTCAAAGATCTGAAAAGTTTTCGGTTTTTAAAAATTTTTTTCAACTTTTTTTTAACCGGCATTTGAATTCAAAAAATTGTTTCAAATTTTCTGCAATTTTCTTGATGGTTGTTGTTGAGGGAAATCTATTCAATTCTAGTTATTTAATTGTTTATTATTTCTCAAGGCTCAATTGATTACAAAACCAAACAGAAAAATAAATATCAAGTTTTCTTGATTTGATTATCAAGAGAGAGAGAGAGAGAGAGAGAGAGAGAGAGAGAGAGAGAGAGAGAGAGAGAGAGAGAGAGAGAGAGAGAGAGAGAGAGAGAGAGAGAGAGAGAGAGAGAGAGAGGTTTCGATTTCATAGAACTATTTCAAACAAAGAAAGAAGAAAAAATATTGAATCTAAAAACTAAACTGTTTTTCAATTTTATTCAAAAAAAAAAATTCATCAATTATAAAAAAATATGATTCCCAACAAAATGTCCAAGCAGAAATTTGATTTGAAAAATAATCCTGTTCTTGATGGAGAATGGCAGAAAAATTTTATCAATAAACAATTGATGATTCCTGGTCCAACCGAAATAAATACTCGGGTTTTGAATGCCATGTCAAGACCAATTCTATCGCATACCGATCCTCAATTTTACAAGGTCGAAAATTTTCTCTGTTTCTTCAAAAAATCTTTTAAAATGGTTCATCAATTTATTCATACAGTTTTTAGATGAGTTAGCCAATGGAATAAGGTATTTGTTTCGAACCAACAATCAATATACATTCGCTTTGACCGGGTCGGCAACTCTCGGTATGGAAACTGCTCTTTGCAACATTCTAGAGAAAGGAAAAACTTTTTTATCATTAACTCATGGATTTTGGGGAGAAAGAACCGCCATGATGAGTGAGCGTTTGGGATTTCGAACTCATCAGCTCAAAGTTTCTAAATTGGGTCAAGTTTTTGATTTATTAGAAATAGAAGGTTATTTTGATATTGATTATCATCATATTATTTAATCAGTTTTGATTGATTCATAGAGGCACTCAAAACTTTTAGACCTCGATTAATCTATGTTTGTCATGGTGATTCGAGCGTATGTAATATTCAGCCATTGGAAGGTATCGGAGACCTTTGTCATCGATATGATTGCCTATTGATGGTTGATGCAGTTGTTTCATTATGTACGGACTTTATCTCGATGACTAAGTTTCAAATTGATGTTCTCTATGCTGGAGCTCAGAAAGCTTTATCTGGTCCACCTGGCGTAACGTTGATCAGCTTTAGTGATCGAGCAATCGATGTTATAAAATCAAGAACAACACCGGTTCCATCCTATTATATGGACGTTGATTTAGTGGCCAAAGCTTGGGGAATCGATAATAATAAACAGTACAGATACCATTATACACCAGCAATCAATTTATTGTATGGACTGTACGAAGCAATTGTTTTGGTTAAAGAAGAAGGTCTTGAAAATCTCATTCTACGTCATAAAAATGCCAAAAACTACATTGCCGAAAAAATTGAGCAGTTGGGTCTTGAGTTATTGGTAAAAAATCCGTCTCATCGTTTGGCAGGAATTATCTCAGTTTTTATACCGAAAAATATTGATGGTGATAAATTGAAAGAATTTCTTTACACCAAACATGATATTCTAATTGGTTCTTCTTTAACCGGGTCGCTTTTTGATTCCGAACAAAAGTTTTGGCGGATCGGATTTTTGGGAACAAATGCCGATCTCAAAAAAATTGATAAACTAATCTTGGCATTCAGGGATGCTTTGATTGAACTAAAAAGTTTAAAATCTCATCTTTGAAAACTTCTTGCAATTTTTTGTTGATCACGAAAGCCGCTTACAAAAGCTTTTTCTCAAATACCAAGTTTTGTTTTTAGTTTGATTGATAAGTTCAAAATTATTCAAAATTAATCGGTAAATTATTTCAGGAAGTTTTAATCTCGATTTTTGTTTGAAAAGAAGATCTGTATTGTGTTGTTTAATCTTGATTTTGTGGCGTAAACTAAACTGTATTCAGAACAAAAGTGTTATTGGCTACAATTTTTTCTCTTCAATAAATTTTAAATATCGATTCGACTGGTAGGAAATTTCTTCAAAATTATCGATCGACATTGGGTTTGATTTTTTTTTCATCGAAAAAAACAAGTTAACCACATTTTTATAAAAATAAAATTTTATATCAACAACCACACAAAGGATTGTTAAATTCAATTAGTTGTAGAATATCAGAAAAAATGCCACCAGCTCCGCCAATCACAAGTTTAGAATTGATCATAAGTTTGGATCCTGATTTAGTCCCGCAGTTGAGGGCTAGATTTCTTGCCGAGACAGCGGCGTTTGCTGATCAATACGAATTAGCCGACATTGAAACAATCACCAAAAATGATTGGCAAATTCAAAGATTTTTGTTGGAAGCCAAGTTCAACGCTGAACAAGCGTTCAAGTCTTTGTGTTCGGCTATGAAATGGCGTAAAACTCAACAAGTGTTTAAGTTAACTGCTCAAGATTTTCCACTTGAATTTTATCAGAGTGGTTATGTGATGTGCTTTGGCCGAGATCGTGACAATGCTCGAGTGCTTTACTTTCGAGCCAACATTCATCGAAAAACATCGGAATGGAATGATTGCTTAAAAAGTTTCTTCCTTTATCAAATCGAACGAATCGATTCCAATAATGATGGTTACGGCGTTACTCTAGTGATCGATTGTTCCCGAATCGGTATTTCAAACTTGGATTTAGATTTTCTCAAATTTATTGTAACAACCTTTTCGCAATATTACCCAAAATTGTTTGATAAGATTTTGATTCACGAGCTACCATATCTTCTTCAATATGTTTTCAAGCTGGTCCAAAGTTGGCTACCAGAAGACGATAAAAAATTCTTTTATTTAACCAATAAAAAGACATTGTCGAGCTTCATTGATATCGAACAATTGCCATTGTTTATGAACGGAACTAACAATGCCAAATGCAACTTGGAAATTTTTCAAGAAGCAAAAACATCAGAGTCGGAAATTCTATCAGCTCAGAGTTTTGTTCAAGCACATAGCGGTAGGCTTCAGCTTCCACTGAATTCGGCTGAAAAATTGACCCATCTCGAACCGTATTTGTGAGAATTTAATTTAGTTTAGTTTTTTTTTTTTTAGTTTTAAAAAATAAAATTTTCTTGATTTAATGGAAAATTCGATTTTTTGGTTTCTGCCGGGTTGTTATATAAATCAATCAGTGTGATACAAAGCTGTGTAAATTCTAGGCTTTTGTTTTTTTCTTGATTAACTTTCGAAAACTCTAGAAACTTGAGAACAGAAAAAAAATCAATCAATCATGCCAATCGTAACGAGAGAGATGAAAAAAGCTATCAAAAAAGAAGCTCAAATCAGATTGGATGAGGAGAAACGCCGGAAACAGCAAGAAATCGAATTGAAAGCCAAACAATTACAAGAAGAGATGATGATCGAAGAAGAGACACGTCGATTGGAAGAATTGAAATTGAAAGAGGAAGAAGAACGTCGAGATGCCGAAGAGTTCGAATCCAATGTCAGAAAATCTTATGATACGATTAATAAATTGACGATGTCACCGGTCATAATTTTTGATGAAGAAAATCTGGAAAGTTTTGGTTACGCTATAATTCGTCGAGATTTGGCCTCATCGACACTTAATAAAATCTATCAAGCCAAGAGAAAAGCCCCACACAATAACAATACAGAAATAGCGGTGAAATTGGTAATAATGGAAAAAATTCCCGAAACGGAATTGATGAAACAATTTCAACAACAAACATTGAATTTGATAAAATTTCTTGGGAAATGCGAAAATGGCCATGACGAGAATGGTTGCTTACGGCATCCGAGTTTGGTTCGTGTTTATGAAATTTTTCTTTGGGAATCACATAAAGCCTACATTTTTATGGAACTATTGGTTGGAATTACATTGGAAGATAAAATAAAATCTCAATCATTTGTCATTGATGAAGGCCTTCGGTATGTGATGCAAATAGGCGATGCCCTAAATTTTCTCCATCGCTCTGGAATAGCTCATTTAAATGTAAGACCAAGAAATTTCACCATGGTTTTGGGACAAAATAATTTGATTAAGTTGACTGGTCTGAATCGTCTGTACAAATATTACAATTTAGAGACCAAAGAAATCATAAAATTTCCTCGTATTAAGCAAATTCGATATTTCATTCGCGAATACTATCCAGCCGAAGTGATTCATGCTGATTTTGATCCAACATTGGTCGATGTTTTTGCATTCGGTGTCATGATGTGTGAAATTTTTTTCGATAATCATCCTTATCGTGATGAAACTGTACCGACTAAAGATAGTCTCAAAGTGAATAAAAAAAAGAAACCAATCATCGAAGAAGCATGGAGAGAGTTTCGTATTAAAATTGTCGAAACAATACTAACAACACGACAAACCATCTTGATAAAAGATGATCTTCAATTGACCAAAATTGTTGATTTGCTTGATAAGATTTTTGTTGATGATCCAACACAACGAGCAACATTACGTCAGATCATCAAAGAGAATCCCGAGATTTTTGAAATCAAACACTCCAAACTAGTTTCACCAAAGAATTGATAAAAAAAATTTTAACAATTTTTATTTCTAAAGTTTTATTAATAAATTTCCCAATTGTTCTAATTTCGACTGTTGATATAAAAATATATTTTCTAGAAAACACAGCGGATAAATTTTGGATGAAAAATTCAACGACAGATCATTGAAATTTTGATATTTAAAATTTAATCAAATTGAATTATGTTCAGATATTCATGAAGAGCTTCAAACTTATTAGTACTATTCGTTGTTATTCTGTGTGATTTTCTAATTTTTGTTTTTTATTTCTTTAGCAAACATCCAATGCCAATATATATGTGGTTCATGTTGGCCAAACTTCGTGAAGAGAATAGTGATCATCCAAGAGAATTGAAAAGTGGTTTATCAGTCTGTTTTATGATCAATCGAAATTTCTCTGAATTCTGAATTTTATTTTTGGAAGCTGTAGGCCTCAGAACGTCGAGATCGACGAAGAAATTCAATATAAAAAAAATTTGAAATGGTTTCTTGTTCAATCAAAAAATTCGATTTTCGAAAGTTTTAACGAAAATGAATCGGTTCAGGTATTTAAATAGACTGACATGAACTAAAACTATTAATTGCTGTTGTTTTTTTATTATTATTAGACTGTGTTTGTATTATTTTTTTTTTCAAACCAAAAAGAAACTTTTTTAACCAAAAAAAAAGCAATGCCAGTTTTTACTGAAAGCATGCGCCGGGCGCTCAAAAAAGAAGAAAAGGAAAAATTGAGATTGGAATCCCAGAGATTGTTGGATGAAGCCAAAGCTAGAGAAGAGCAATTACGTTTAGAAGAACAGAAAAAAAAGGAAGCCGATGAAGAAGCCCAAAGAAAAGAAGAGGAAAGTCGGCAAGAGGAGTTGAGAAAAGAGGAAGAACTTCGACAAGAAGAATTGAGAAAGCAAGAAGAACTTCGACAAGAAGAATTGAGAATGGAAGAGGAACGTCGACTAGCAGAGCAGAAAATCAAAGATGAAGAGGAACGTCAAGAAAATGTCAAATTTCATTCTGAATTCAGAAAGTTTCCCAATCCGATCGTTATTTATGATGAAGGAGTTTTAGAGAAATTCGGCTATCTCATCGTTCGTAAAGAACTTGCCACATCGATTTATAATAAAATTTATGAAGCCAAAAAAAGTACACAAGACCTTGTTGTAAAAGTAGTAATGGTTGAAAAAATATCTGATGTTGATATAATAAAGAGATTTACACAAGAAAGTCTAAAATTGATCCATTTTCTTGGTAGCAGTGGAACATCATCGGAAGAATTGAGACACCCATGCCTGGTTCGAGTTTACAATGTTTATAACTTGGAAAATCAGAAAGCTTATATTTTTATGGAATTGTTGACTGGAATCACAATAGAAGATCGACTAAAAACTCAATCAATGATCACAAATGAAGGCCCTCAATTCGTGAAGCAGATTGCCAATGGTTTGGAGTTTTTACATCGCCATAATATAGCTCATCTCAATGTACGAACACGAAATTTCACATTGACCAAAGATATGACGATCAAGTTTACCGGTTTGACTCGTCTCTTCAAATTTTACGATCCAGAAATTAGAGAAACATTTAAATTGCCTCTTATCAAAGGAAAGGTTCGCGAATATTATCCATTAAAAGTGAGCACTGAACAAATGGAACCCACGACAATTGATGTCCACTGTTTTGGTATTGTTTCGTGCGAGATCTGTTTGAATGGTAATCCATTTCAAGATGGTAAAAAAGTTTTCAAAAAATTTACATCAATCGAAGAGATGTGGAAAGAGTTTCGAACCTCGATTTCAGAGAAAATCTCCAAAACTCGTGAGAAGTTCTTGATTAGTGATGATCAAAAATTGATGAAATTCATTGATCTTCACGATAAGATATTTTTAGACGATCCATCACGACGAGCCACAATGAAAAACATCGCCAAAGAATTGGCGGAAATTTTTTAAAGTTTTGAAAAACTAATAACAAAAATTCAATTAAATGATTCCGAAAAACACAGCTTTTGAAAATAAATTTTGTCGAAAAAAAAACTGAAATAAAATTTGAAAGCGCGTTGTTCTTCAATAACTGTTGGTGTAGCTTTGTATATTGTGGTTGGTCAGCTAGAAAATGAAAAAGTTTGAAAACTTTCAAAGAACTTTTGGCAAAAATAGTCTTCGATCAGGTATTTAAATGGTTTAACATGAACCCTAACTGAAATGATTGATTGTTTTGATTTGACCAGTGTTTGTTCAAATCTTTCCCAAATCTAGAAACGATGCCAATTTACACTGGAAACATGCGCAAGACGCTCAAAAAAGAAGAGAGAGAAAAATTGAAACAGGAATCCAGAAGATTGCAAGAGGAAGCCAAAATCAGAGAAGAACAATTTCGTTTAGAAGAATTGAAAAAAAAGGAAGCCGAAGAAGAAGCCCAAAGAAAAGAAGAGGAACGTCGGCAAGAGGAGTTGAGGAAAGAGGAAGAACTTCGACAAGAAGAATTGAGGAAGGAAGAAGAACGTCGACTAGCAGAGCTTAAGATCAAAGAAGAACAAGAACGTCAAGAACAAGTGAATTTTCATTGTGAATTGAGAAAGTTTCCTAATCCGATTGTAATTCATGATGAAGGAGTTCTAGAAAAGTTTGGTTATCTTATCGTTCGTAAAGAACTTGCCACATCGATTTATAATAAAATTTATCAAACCAAAAAAGGCGCACAAGACCTTGTTGTGAAAATAGTAATGATTGAAAAGATACCCGATGTCGATATGATAAAACGATTTTGCCAAGAATCTTTGAGATTGATTCATTTTCTTGGTAGCAATAAATCATCATCTGAAGAGTTAAGACATCCGTGCCTAGTTCAAGTTTACGATGTTTACAATTTGGAAAATCAAAAAGCTTACATTTTTATGGAACTTTTGAGTGGAATCACCATTGAAGATCGACTCAAATCTAGATCGTTGATCCCTAATGAGGGTCCAAAGTTTGTCATGCTAATCGCTAATGGTCTGCAATTTCTACATCACAAGGGCTTAGCTCATCTTAATGTACGAACGAGAAATTTCACAATTACAAAAGATATGAACTCGATTAAGTTTACCGGTTTGACTAGACTCTTCAAATTTCACGATCACCAATATAACGAGACATTCAAGCTGCCTCTTATCAAGGGAAAAATTCGTGAATACTATCCATTGAAAGTGACCACTGAACAAATGGAACCAACAACAATCGATGTCCACTGTTTTGGTATTGTCTCGTGCGAGATCTGTTTAAATGGTAATCCATTTCAAGGAAATAAAAAAGCTTTCAAAAAATTCACATCGATCGAAGAGATGTGGAAAGAGTTTCGAATCTCGATTTCAGAAAAAATCTCCAAAACCCGGGATAAATTTTTGATCAGTGATGATCAAAAATTAATGAAATTCATTGATCTACATGATAAGATATTTCTGGACGATCCATCACGACGAGCCACAATGCAAAGCATTGCCAAAGAATTGGGAGAAATTTTTTAAAATCTCAAATAAATAAATCAAAAATTAAATAAAATTTAGTGTTTTTCTTCTACAACAAATGGAAAAATTCGAAATTTTCGAACAATTTGAGAAGCAAATATAATCTACGTTCAGATATTTAAGCGAGTCAACTTGGAGTACAACTAAAATTATTTATTGCTGTTGTAGTTTGTTTTATTTTTTAGATTCATTGTTGTTTCATAGTTTAGAATTTTCAAATTTTGGAAAACTTTTCGAACCTTGTCAAATCATGCCGGTTTTCACTGAAAGCATGCGCCGAGCGCTCAAAAAAGAGGAGAAAGAAAAATTGAAAGTTGATTCCAAAAGATTGCGAGAGGAAGCTCGAGCTAGAGAAGAGCAACTCCGTCTAGAAGAATTGAAAAAAAAAGAAGCTGAAGAAGAAGCCCAGAGGAAAGAAGAGGAACATCGACAAGAAGAGTTGAGAAAAGAAGAAGAACGTCGACAAGAAGAATTGAGAAAAAAAGAAGAGGAAGAGAGGCAACGTAAATTAGAAGAATTGAAGAGGAAAGAAGAAGAGGAGCGTCAAGAAATTTCCCAATTCGCCTCGGATCTCAGAAAGTTTCCCAAACCTGCCGTTATTCATGATGAAGGAATTTTAGATAAATTTGGTTACATCTTAGTTCGTAAAGATCTTGCCGTATCGATTCACAATAAAATTTATGAAGCCAAAAAGGATTCGAAAGACTTTGCTGTGAAATTAGTAATGATTGAAAAGATTTCCGATGTCGATATAATAAAGCGATTTTGTGAAGAAACTTTGAGACTGATCTGTTTTCTTGGTAGCGCTAAGCCGTCATCTGAAGAATTGAGACATCCTTGTTTGGTTAGAGTTTACGATGCCTTCAACTTGGAAAATCAAAAGGCCTTTATTTTCATGGAAATATTGACAGGGATTACATTGGAAGACAGACTGAAAGCACAATCGATGATTATTGATGAAGGTCCCCAATTTCTTAGGCAAATAACTGATGGCCTACAATTTTTACATCGAAATGGTTTAGCTCATCTCAATGTGAGAACGAGAAATTTCACCCTGACAAAAGATATGACGATCAAGTTCACCGGTTTGACTCGTCTTTTTAGATTTTACGATTCAGAGATGAATGAATCATTCAAGTTGCCTTTGATCAAACAAAGAATTCGAGAATATTATCCATTGAAAGTGAACAGTGAGCCATTCGATCCAACGGTAATCGATGTCCATTGTTTTGGCACTGTATCATGCGATACCTGTTTCAATGGTAATCCATTTCAAGATAGTAAAAAAGTTTTCAAAAAATTCACATCGATCGAAGAGATGTGGAAAGAGTTTCGAGCATCTATCTCAGAAGTTATGTCCACAGCTCGAGAGAAGATCTTGATCAAGGATGATGAAAAAGTCGTGAAATTGCTCAATCTGCTTGATAAGATATTTTTGGATGATCAATCAAAACGAGCCACAATGAAAAACATCGCCGAAGAATTGGCAGAAATTTTTCCAAAAAATTTTTAATAAAACTGAAATTTAATGATTAAAACAACAAAAAATTAGCTTAAATCTTACAATAAGCCTAAGATTTCAATCCGTTTAGATTATTACTCTATTTAATACTCACTGATGATATCCTATTCTTTCTTCCAAGTTCAAACACTTGAAAAGTAATGAAACTTGAAATAAAGCAATTAAATAAATTCAAGAAATTTTAAAATTAAATCAAATTAATCGCTCTTGAAATGAGCCAAGCTAGTTTATCAAAGCCCCAATAGTAAAAGAAAAGATTTTCAGCAAACAAAAAAAAAAAAATTAGAAATCCTTCCTTCAAAAAAAAGAACAAACCAAAGAACAAGAGCGATTGCATTTGAAGAAAATCGAAAATGATTGAAGCCAATGATGAGGATAAACATGTGAATAATGTGTTTTGTGAAATCAAGTTTGGTCTGAAAAAAATATTCGATAAATAGAACTCGGTTTTCTATTTATTCAGATCGACAAAGCCTAGAAAAAATTGATTTGATGATTCTGTTTATTTGAAACTTTTTTTTGAAAAAAAAAAATTAGTTTTGAATCAAACAAATCGACAAAGTTATGACCGTTTCACCAAGGAGAAGAACCAAACAAACTAAAAAAGATGAAAATGCTAATCAAGATTTGAAAAAAAATGAGGAAGAAGAAATAAAAGAAGTGGAGGCTTTGGAATCGACTTTGAGAAAACCGTATCGAGAGTTGAAAAAACTTGCCAATCCGATTGCGATCAATGATGAGGAAAGCATTGCAAAGTTTGGCTACACTATCATTCGTAAAGAAGTGGCCTTATCCACTTTGAATATAATCTATCAAGCCAAATATGACAAGTTGCAACAGGACATTGCTGTTAAAATAGTATTGACCGATAAAATTCCTGATGCGTCAATGATTAAACGGTTTCAAGAAGAAACTTTGAAATTGATTAAGTTTCTTGGATCTACTGTCTCATCATCCAATGAAAGTTTGAGACATCCAAGTTTAGTTCGTGTTTACGAAGTCTTTTATCAAGAAACTAGAGCTTACATCTTTATGGAATTGTTGAGTGGAATAACATTGGAAGAGAAACTCAAATCGAAAACATTGCTAGTTGATGAAGGTCTTCAATATACGATACAAGTGGCAGATGCCATTAACTTTTTACACCAGTCGGGTATAGCTCATCTAAATGTGAGACCAAAAAATTTCACTTTAACTTTGACAAACGATATAATGATCAAGTTGACTGGCTTGAATCGGCTATACAAGTTTTACGATGTTGAAGCTCAACAAATGATCAAATTTCCTCGTATCAAAAAAGTCAAATATTTTATTCAAGATTACTATCCACCGGAGGTCATTCAAAATAGATTCGATCCCACCAAAGTCGATGTTTTCAGTTTTGGTGTATTAACATGTGAACTATGTTTCTATGACACTCCATTCCGTGAAAAATTTAAAAAAGGTGTTACAGTTAAAAAAAAAATCAAAAATAAATCAAATGTCGATGTTTCCTGGAAAGAGTTTCGTGCCAAACTCAACGAACGAATCGCGAAAAATCGTTCTTCAATCCCAATAAAAGATGATGTTCAATTGAACAAGATCATTGAATTTTTGAATGGCGTATTTGTTGAGAATGCTCAAAAACGTTTGAAGATGCATAAAATTATTGAAAACAATCCGGAAATTTTTCAAGCAAAATTTCAAGAAGGTCAATCACCATTACCGCCATCATCTCAAACCATCACTCCATCTCCACCGGCAATGTTATCTCCACCGTCATCGCCACCAAACTCATCATCCAAATCGCCATCAACTTCACCGAATGACCCTTCAACAACAGAGAGAAAAGAGCCGACTTACATTCTAACATTGGAAAAGGGTTCGGATAAGTTTCGGAAATCTGATGAAAAAACCACCGCCATCATTACCACTACAAAGAACGATAACACTGCCCATCCAATAGCAAAAATCGAAACTCACACTTTAGGGAAGGATGGAAATGCCAACCGTACTGTGATTCACATACAGATCAACCAACCAACAGAAACCACCAATCCGCCAAAATCATAAAATTTTTGAACGAATTCTTTCTCTCTCTCAAAACAAAAACTATTCTTCTTATCATTTTGGTTTAAAAAATAGAATAAAACAAAATTCATTCAAGTTGCTTTCATTTCATTTCATGGCCATGCCATTCATCAAATCGCAAAACGAAACCAAAACACAACTACATCAAAATTCTTTTGACAAGTTTAATTCAATCAAAAAAAAGAAGGTTGATAAAACTAGCAAATAAACCACCATAAAACCAGTGGGTTGTTTTTACCCATCACCCAACAACCAAAATGAAATAAAATCCTTTCCTCAGAGAGCCAAAGAAAACAGAAGGAGGAAGAGAAACTAGTTAAAAATTTATGAGTTTTAATGAAATTCTAGCTGTGATATATATGTTGATGATAATAATCTAACAAAGACAAGAACCAAAATAATCGTATAATTATTGTTACAGATTATGGAACGGGAACCATATAGCTAGGCGCCATACTCCCTGGAAAAAAAAAATGGTTATTTTAAATGTTTTAAACGACCACTACTCACCACCAAGAAAAAAACAACTAACCGCAACCACACACACACCATTGAATTATAATGATGATGATGAATATTCAAATGGATCAGGGCCAATGTTGAATATGATAGTCAGTCAGTTGGTCAGTCGACAAGGACACGGTCAACACAACAAAAATAAGTTCTCTCTAATTGTTTCCCGAATAGTTTTGGATTGTAAAAAAAAAAATTATGAATTTTAATAAAGAATTTTCCTTCACTATTTCTGTTCAGTTATTGTTTGATGCTTGAGATCGGTTGAGGAGACAGAAAAAAACTTCTAAATCGAACCAAAACAGCAATAATGCCTTCCGATTTGATACCAAACGTTTTGATCCGTTCAATGAACGTCTATGACAATGATGAAGTTCTTGAATTGTGTAGGCAATCGGATATCATCATTGGTGATCAAGTTAATGTGACTATGATGAAAATTGATCACAATTGCTTGCAAATTGCTGAAGATATTGATACTGGTCAGTTGAAAAGTGGTTCTGAAATTTAAGATTTTAAATTGAATAAACTCCAATTATCTCACAAAAAGGAAAAGTGATCGGTGTTTGCAGTGGTTTTAACTTGAGTTCCAATTGTGCAGCGTTTGGCGAATATGGAATGTCGGCCAGTTATCGACGTTTGGGTATTGGACGTACTCTCTGGAGCCGTTGTATCGAACATTGTTCTAATAGAAATTGTTCGATTTTGGCATCCCCCAAAAATGTCGGCCAATATCGTGAAAAATCGGGTTTTACTGTGATACCATCTCGTAAATTGATTCAATACCAAGGCTATCCGCAAATTTTTATGTTGAACAAGTATCACGAAAACTGTGATTTCGAATGGATCAACCGTAAGTTTCAGCATATTCTTGATATAAACTGATAATTTTTTCCTCTTTTGATAGCCTACAATTTAGAAGATGTGGTGGCCTACGACGAACAGATTTGCGGCTTTAATCGTCATAAATTCATTCAATACTCGTACACTGAATCGAGCTCAGTGGGAATGATGGCCAGAGATATTTACAGTGGCAAAGTGATGGGCTACGGAATATTTCGTCGATCTAATTTCCCGAACATGATTGTCGCGCAACCTTTGTACGCGTGCTCGATGGATGTTGCCGAAGTGTTGATGTACAATTCGTTGCAAAAATTCACTGCATTCGATAAAGTATACTTATTTCACTTTGTTTTTTTTCGAAATTTGATATTTTTGAAATTTCACAAGTTATGTGTCGAGTGCTGGGACATCAGTCAAGAAGCCAATCTGCTGGCTTCTGAAAAGCTTGGTTTGTCTGCAACGAAAACAATGAACATCATGTTCACCGAATTCGACGTTGGCGTCAACTTTGGTAATGTTTTCGGCAACAGTCCTTCGGTATTCTATCCATTTTGATTTTTTAAAAAAATTTATCACTGTTTAGCCGAGCGAAATGGTAGCTCAACTCTATTTTTTTAGTTGAATAGATTTTGAGCCATTGATGACAATAAGTTGATCTGAAAAAAAAAACAAAAAATTATTAGAACGTTGTTTCAATGAGTTCTTAAATTGAAAATAAATTCTTTAAAAAAATTTACTTCTTGGGAGTTTTTTTTTCTACTGAAAATAGAATACTATTATACGGCTGACTTGAATCAAATATCAAACGCTTTGATAAAGGAGTTTCATTCAAATTAACGATAATGAACAATGGATTAAGTTCATGTCGGGCCAAACGGCCACAATAAAAGAACAACGTTTGGTTGGTGATTGTTGTTATTAAATAGCTTGACTGATAAAAAAATCGGCAAATAGGATACTTTCTGTTTAAAAAACAACAGAAAAATTGATTTCGGATTTTGAAGAAAATTCGTAAAAAAACAAGTTTTCAATTTATATTTGCTTGTTATGAAAACGCCTCAAATCGATCAAATAAGAAAAAGAATATTTCAAACTGTTTATCTTGATTAGAAAAAAAAATTTTGTTTCTGTTTTTTTTTCTATTGAAATATCGATCATTCATAAGTAAAATCTATTATTAAATTCCAATCCCATTTAAAATACAGCTTATTCATAGACCAGAAGCAGTTCAAGTTTTCGAATAAGGTTGCATTGAAGAATTTCAGAAATTCAATGAGTTTTTCGAAGTTTAGAAAAATAGAAGTTTAAAATAACCAAAAACTAAATGCTTTTTCTTGAAAATTGAAAATTCAATTTCTAAAGAAATAAAATGGTTTTCTTTAAGATATATTTTTCCAATCAAATTTCGTCAATTTCTTCATTGAAACTAGTATAATATTCTTCTAGTGTTTGAGGCAGAAGAGGACTAGCTTGATCTAGTTGAATCAAAATTAGAACATAGTTCAATACAAACGATAACAAAGCTGTGATCAGAGGCTGACTCAAATCTAACAGACCATTGAAAAAATCGAAATTAAAATTTAAACGTTTCAATCGAAGTAAATAAAGCCAAGTGAGTTCGTTCCAAAACAACGTTAATTGTTGAACATTTAGAAGCATATGGTCAAGCTCATGTTGAACAATACTTCCGAAATAGAGAACAAAGCACAGCTTGATTAAAGAAGACAAAAAGTTGGACACATAAAATCCCGCATATGGAATATTTTTGAGATCTTTGGTAATCAAAATACAAGACAACGAAGTTATGAAGCAAGTGTTGCTCATCAACAAAATAAACAATGGTGTTTGCAACATTCTATTGGTGATTTCATAATGTTTGTTTAATTCGACCATCTCTTGATTCACTTTAGCCAACTTTTTTATTGCTACAACAAAATACAATTTAAACTATTTTTTTTTTAATAAAAAAAAACTTACTTAAATTTTTGTATCTGATGCGAATTTTTTTTATTTGTTTTCGGTAGACGATCATGGAATAAATGAATAAAACATAGGGATAGTTTGAATTCAATGATATTGTTAATCGATGAGATAATAATATAATCATCGCTCTAGATCCAATTGGAGAAGCGTTGAAGATAAAGTTTCCGAAAATTCCACCAAATACATACAATGCTGATAATAAGTTCATTACCACAATTAATCGGAAACCCATCTTTGAATCAGTATCAACGTTAAGTATTGAAATATCATTCAAATGTTCTAGAATACGATTACGAGTAATCAGCACAAAATAAGTTCCAGTGATTGCATTGGTTAAGTGATACAAAAATACTCGTATTATACTCACTGACCGTGACAATAATGTTCGATCGTGAAAAACTTTGTCAAAAAAATTGAGATTTTTTGTCAAATTAAACAGCAGTCCAAGTTCACTGAATAAAAGAAACAAATTGAAAGCGCATAGCAAAAACCAAATCAGATTAGGCAACGGTCTTGTTTTGAAATCCTTTAACGATATATTGGGATATCCCAACAATCTTAAATCAAATAAAACAAAATAATGAAAAACTTTTTGAAAAAAAAAACAAATCTACCGAAAATATTTGACTAATAATTTCAAAGATCTTCCATATCTATACTCATAGGGTTTTTCTGCTGAGAATTTTGTCTTGAACATTGAGATGAAATTTGAAATTCCAAAAGCTTTATTCAACTTTGTGAGAAAATTATTTTTATTTTTTAAAAGATCCGATCTTGTTTTCGAGGATATTTCTCTTCGGTATTTAAGTGTTTTTTTTTAGAGTGCTGTCAAATTCACGTAATTAATATTCACGATTCTATTTTAAGGAAATATTGATCAGACAATGAGTGTTTTGATAAAATTGAAAAAAAAGTTTTTACTTTGTCTATTTTTTTTCTCTTCAACTGTTTTTGTTTCAAGAAAAAAATTGTTTTTAAAAATTGATTTATTGATTGATTAGAACGGTGTTGTTTTTCGTATTGATTGTCAATGAATCGATAAAAATATTTGAAAATCCAGTTGAATAACATGATGTTTATACACTATCTTTAAAGAAAGATTAAATTTTTTCTTCTTGGAAAAGCTGAAATTAGAACACTGTTGAGAATTTTTTTCCGAATTCGAGAATCGAATGAATTTTTGTATAAAAACTACTGTAAATCACTTCTGTTGCTAATTTTAAAACTGTTTAAAAAAAAAAAAACGTTTGAAATATAAAAAATAACCGAAAACAATTCTTGCCAAAAATAAATAATGTGGTGGAGATCATTGAGTGAAATGTCGGTTCTCAATTATAAAGAAAATTCCTGTACACTTGGTCATTGTACCAAAGTAGGATTTGCTTTTGGTCACATCATCAATGATCTTTGCGGAACAATTTGGTTTACCTATGCCTTGACATTTTACAAATTTTTCTACGGCAACGGCAAAGGTTTTTGGTTCGTGATAGCTGGTCAATGGATCAACGCTTCGGCTACTGCTTTCATTTCAATAATGCTTGACTACAATAATGTTGATCGGTTTCGGTTTTTTAAAATGGGCCGCTACAAAACTTGGTACACAATTGGAATCGTTTTTATTATCTTTGGTTTTCCACTTTGTTTAGCCGAATTTCCATTGTTGATCAAAGATCGTCGTAAGGTGTCTTCCATGTATTTCATGGCGATCACTGCTTTACATCTTGGCTGGGCATTTGTACAAATCTCTCATCTATCATTGATCAACGAAATTTCAGTGAATTCATTCGACCGAGCAGCACTCAATTCATTTAGGCAAGCTGCTGCCATATACAGTTCGATTGTCATATATCTTTTGTTTTGGATAACGTTATCGACTAGTCGCAATCAAGATCAGATGGCAACTAGTGACATGTATATCTTTTCGGTAAAAACTTTGAATCAATTGATACAAATTGATCAATTAAAATAATATGAATTTTCAAAAAAAGAATAATGCTTTCTATGTGACAATGTATGGTTTAATGCATTCCATGATTTTCATTTGTTTCATCAACGAACCTGGTTTGATCAAAAATAAACATCGATATTTATCTTTCATAAAAAACGCCGCCAACAGTGATGAACTCAATTGTAATTTTGAGTCAAGTTCAAACAGAGAACAAAATTTCAATGATCAAACGATGGATGATTATGATCGTTGTGATTGGTTCAAGGATTCATTATTCTACAAAGTGGTAATGATGATTAATTGTTGTGTTTTAAAATTGAGATAATTTTTAAAAATTTTTTAGGCTTTTCTCTATGTTCTTGCAAGACTTTATTTGAATGTTCCAATGGCTTATATTCCGCTTTACTTGCAAAGGGTATGTGTAATAAACTTAAGAAAAATTTGAGAGATTTTTTTTTCAATTTCAAAGACGTTGTATTTGCCAAAATCTTCAATCGCTATCATTCCATTGATTGCTTACATCAGTGGTTTGATCTCTTCATTTTTTGCATATTGGATTCAAAACAAAATCGGAAATAAAGTCAGTCAAATTTTGTTTTTCTGAATCTTTAATGAATTTTTTTTTTTAAAGTTACATTTTCTTATTGGTATCGTGTTTGGTTTGATCAATTCGTTGTGGATTCAAATTGGCTCGTGCCAAAATGAATCATTCATTAAATGGCAAATTTATGTGATAGCTGCTCAAATGGGCATTGTTTCAGCAACATTCAAAATATCTTCTTTATGTTTTGTTGCCGACATGATTGGACAAAACATAGTAAGTGATCCAAATGAATCTTGAATCGAGATTTTCAAATGAATGATGTTTAAATGTTTGGTTTTTTTTTCTAGAAAAGCATTTCATTTGTTTATGGGATGATCAGTTGTGCTGAAAAAGTATTGATCGGATTAACTCTATTGATAATCGAATATTTTGATCATGATCAACCAAAACCTCTGAAGATGATGATGAAAAAGAGGGCATTGTTTCTCAATAACACCGATACGACTAGAACGGCAACGACAATACAAAATATTAATAGAACCTTACCAATAAACGATAGCAGCTATATTCAACAATATCAATTCATTTTGAAACAACAAGAACATGATGGATTATCATCAACAGATATGATGATGTTGATTTCGAAATATCATCAAAAATCCCCAACAACAATAATGATGGCTTCTAATTTGTCAACACCATTGAGATCAAATGTTTGTCCAAACAGTTTACAGCCAATACTGATTTATCAAAGCATTTTATCCTATGGCAGTCTTTTCATTTTGCTTATTTTGTCCATTAATTGGATCATCCTATGTCGTACCAATCTAAAACGTTAATCGAACCTAAACTAAAACAATAAATTAAATTAAATTAATAATAGTATTTGTCGGACTTTCCAGTGAATTTAAAATAATTATTAGAGTTTAACATATCAATCTTTCTATTTGAGAAAATTACTAAAATCACAAATTTTTCGGCCATTGTTGTTATCACAGGTCATCAAAGAGCACAACATGTACAATAAATATTCGTGCGTGATCTTTGTTATGAAAGGGACTTCTTTATTTGTTTATACGCCTGTCTCATTTCGAACAATTCAAATGGATAAAGAAAAAAAAATCTAATTCAATCATTGGATTAATAAAAGAAACAATGATCCTGAGCATTAACTCTCCGATGACATGGATAATGATAATTATTCCTTCGACAAAAAAATGATGACAAAACATGATTTTGATTTGAAAGTATTTATTTATTTAATTTTAATGATTATTTTTGAATAAACAAAAAATAACAAAATTAATTTCTTTTTTAAATTAGCCTAAAAAGTAGATATTCATCACCGTACACTTTTTTCACCGTTCGTTTGGCCCTACCATCACCATTTTTTCGAGTCATTTTTATAGCTTCAGGTATTTTATTATTTATTTCAAATTGATGATTTTAGAAATTTGAATCACATTATTTCAAGTTTTCATTATCAGAGCTAGAGAATTTTTTCTGAAATTTGAATCAATGTCCATTTTATTTTGAGAATGAGATTAAGAAAAATTGAAGAGATCTTTTTTTCACCTATTTACATTTGAAATCATCTTAGCTGAAATAGAATGGTAAATCGGCTACATTATCCTCCGATGTCAAAAAATTCATCGGCTGTACGATGAGAAAGTCCAACAATGAACAGCAAAAAAATATGAAATCAAAAAATTGTGACTCCATTGAGTTTGAAGTTGTCGCCGAATTAGTTGGGAATGTGATGTTGTTATTTGTGGTGGAAGTTTGATGAACAGTCTTCTTATAAGCACATATCGTTTCTGAGTCGTCGGCAATAATTTGAGTCGTTGATGTTGATTGAGTCAAGTGAGAATATTGATGATTATGGTATGAGTAAATCGTTGATGAACTATCGGATATTGATGAAGAAGTTGATGTTCTCTGTTCTGAGCATTCAGTATTTATCAAGATCAACGGATTGAAATGTGATTTCTCGCTTTTCATTTTGAAGCTTATTTTGTTGATGGCCGTCTTTTTATGTTTCTTTCTCTCTCTCTCACTTTTCTACTTTTCTCTCTCAAAACAGAATCAAAAACAATTGATGACGAAATGGAGAAAAGAACTAGTTTTTTCAATTTAAGAAAAAAAAATATGTTCAATGATAATCGAATAGAAGAAAAAAAATCAATGATGATCATTTCATGATAATAAAAAAATATTACTTATCAATGACGGACACAAAAAAAGGAATATGATGGATGTTGTATGAAGATGATCAGCAAACATCATCCAAACAAACCAAAACGTTTGTCGTAATTGTTTGAAATTTTTACCCAGGATTATTACAATTAAGACTTCTGAACTGTGTTGTTTTGATTTAATTCAAATTGTTATTTGTTTAGAAAATCAAAAGTTGTGGTTGGTGGTGATGATGAACGAACGAATAAGCAAACAAACAATGAACAAAAACCAACAGGAAGAAAGTTTTTTTTCAAGTTTTTCTCTTTCTCTCTGATTTTTTTCTATCTAACTTTTTGAAATTAATAATTTGCCTGAAGTTAGTTTTCTCTTTCAACAACAACTTGGTTATTTTTATTTGTGGCGCCTTCTCCTTCTCTCTCTAAATTTTTTTTTACCACAACTAATTTTTGTTTTATATTTTCAGCTGTTTCGTTTATCAATCTCGTCTATTTCCTACTGGCTTGTTGAATGAATTTTATTTTCACAAATGAACAAAATGAAATTTGAATATCAATACGCCCAGGTAAAATTTTTGGTGATTTTTTTTCTTGTTTATTTGCACGCATTCGAACATTCAACAATTTGCACGAAATGGTGCAAAACATAATTTTTTTTTGAACAAATAATTTCCTTGATCATAATTTTTTTTATAATAATCATCACACACTTACACACTAATGACTCAAAATATAAAACTGTCGATGCAGTTTTCATCTGTTGATCGAATTTAATTTACCAAAAATATGACAATGACGTAGATCACGAAACTTACACCAGTACACTAAAAAAAATCGTTGACAACAACCAAAACAAAAATTTTAGCCAGAAATATATGTTTGAAAGCTGTTTTAAAAATTAGTTGTTCGTTTTTCCGAAGCAAAAAAAAAAATCCCATTGATTAAAAAAATTTAATTAGAAACAGGTTTTCTATGAATTTTAAAATTGATTTTTAAACTTCAAAATATTCAAAAATAGTGATAAAAACAGATGGTGAATTTTTAAGATTTTTTTCTAATTTGAAATTGACGTTTTTATCATTTTGATTAGACAGTTTTGATAAAATTAACATTGAACATTAACTGAACATTCCCTGGCAGCTTAAATTTAATCTATCAAAAATTCTAGTTAAAAATGATGGATCTTTTCAGATGAATTTATTTTGACTGGTTTTTTCAAGAATCTGAAACTTTTTAAAAATCTGTCGTGAAATACCGTTATGCTATTTTTTAAAATTTTTATCCAAGGGTCAATGAAATTAAGTAGTTAAAAAATATTGAATGGATTTTGAATAGATTTTGGAAAGAAGTTTATCTTTTTGTTTGAAGAAAACTGATTGAGTACAACAGAAATGAAGTTTTTTTTCTAAATTCAACACATGATTGAACGGATAATTGGAAAAATGAAAATCCAATGGTTTCAATCAATCATCGATCGATAAATTTATTCCAACGCCTGATGACCAATACCAAGTTTTTTTTGTTTATTCTGGTCATCATGCTGGGCAAAATTTCTTCACTCGGATATACAAAAGAGAACAACAACTATAATGGATAGATAAACAAGGAAATCGAATGTGATCGTCAGGTATTATTATGGTTGATCACCATATGTTGATTATTTGAAAACAATTTAAGAGAAATATTTTCTATTCTATTTCGGACAGCTTTATCACGACGGTTTAATCCGTTCCGAATGAAAAATAAATGAGAAAAAAATGAAGAAATAATGAACAAGTCGAAAGGTAGTGGTTTTCCTTTCTATTCAATGAAAATGAAAAAAAAATTTAGGTCAACCACATCTCTATCTCGGAACATCACCACACACATATAACTTTTACAACGGGAAAAATATTATTATAAAACCCGGAAAACTGTCGATTTTTGAAAACACTACAGAAGAAAAACTAAGCAAGAAAGTTATGATTGAAAAATCCCTACGTTCAAACACTTGGTATCTTGATTTTTAATTCAAACCATTGAGGGTTCGTTTATTTCAAGCAATTTTCTATTTTGAGTTATCTATTGGATTGCGGAATTTAAATTAAAAACAGGAAACTCCTTGAGTGATTTTTTTTCTGAAATCAAACAATCTGCATTCGATTAATAGTAGTGAGTTTTATTTTATTTGTCTTTTTAATAGTTTTAAACAATTGAAACATTTATTTATTTTAAAAATAATTTTAGTTGTCAAAAAAGAAACATCACACACATTATAGTGGTTTAAACCTTGAAAAATTTTCTTCAAACGAAAAAAAAAAAAAAACAAGCAGAAAAGTGAAAAAATTTTTGGAACCTTGATGGTGTTATTCATGGGGTTCGTTATTATTGATTATTATTTGATGAAACTCGTTTAGCTTGTCTTATTGTTGTTGGAAAAAGATTTTATTCACACTAATCGTAGAGATATGGCTTGATGTTAATTGCTTTTACTCATTTGCATCATCGATTTTCTTTACTGCGATTTCCAACTTGAAGACCGACAGAAATCGATGCAAAGTTACAAAAATACATCAATAGCATTTTCCAATATGTCTAGACAATAGATATTTATTGAAAAAAAAACAAACAAAAAACGATTGTTGATCTTTCAACAAGAAAAATATTTCACTGATCAAAGTGATTGATTTGAGATTCATCGATTAATCGTCATTTTTCTAATTTATTGATTTTTTTTCTCACTTCTCATTGATATCATCAAGATAATCACTTTGTATCGTTGAAAAACAGTTAACAATTTTGGTTGTTGATCAAACCCAAAAAAAGATTAGGCTTAATTATCGCACACTGTCAAAAACGTTGACACTTCGAAGCACCAGAGAAAACAAAGAAAAGTTTATTTTCAGAGAGTTTCTTTGGACATAAACACACGATAAATATGTTTATGATTGGCAACAACAACTTGACAATGAACGATGATTCTTTTCTGTTTGAAGATTATTCCAATCAATTCAATTTTAATGTTGTTGTTATTAACTAGAAAGTTATCAAATCTCAAAAAAATCATTGATAAGAAAGAAAAAATGAATGATAAATTGGGAAGAAAAAAGATTCAGCTTAAAACAAAACATAGGAACAAATGGCAAGAGATATGAGACAGAAACAATGTCAGTGTTTGATGAAATTTGATGACAAATTTTCTTTTTCATTTTTTGCTCTTGAAATACAAATGTCATTTCATTTTTTTTCTTTTATGACGATACTATGAGTCAACCTGTCAATCTGTCAACACCTTTCAATAAAATAGTCAAAACTCATCAACAACGTCATCATCAATCGAGAACATCAAATAAATGGCCAATCGATGCCGGTATTGATCTTTGGTTGTGGTATGGGGTTTGTTTGATGCATTATTGCCATTTTATTATTACTTTCAGCCTATTCATTTCATTGATTTTTGGTAAAGTTTTTTTATTATTTTTATGGAATTTTAAATCAATTTGTTTCTTTGCAAAGGTCGAATTGATTGTCATCAACAATTGAAACCATATGAGGCACATAACTGTGCGGAACTTTGGCTCAAATATGATATTCGTAAATCAGGAAATTATACGCTCAAGTTGAGCGACGATTCTCAGGATTTGATCTCGGTGGAATGTGATATGAGTTTGGCATTTCGAACCTACGAGCCACTCATCGATTTTGATCTCAATCAGAATGAAAATTATTTCGATATCAAAACCATCATACATCATGATTCAGAAGAGACTGGTTTGGTTCAAGGTTTTGAATCACCGGGTTCTTATTCAAAAAACATAAAATATCCTACTGTCAAGTCATTAAGTCAAATTGAAAAAATCATCAATAATTCATTCACATGTCAACAGTACATTGCTTGGAAATGTAAAGGATCAACTTTTAGTTTTTGGTATTCGAAAAATCATCACAGTTGGTGGACTGACCGTCATGGTAGACCCCAAACATATTGGGGCAACGCCGAGCCTGATAGCTATTCATGTGGATGTTTTCCTTATTGTGATTCTACGACTAAAAATTCAACTTGTAATTGTGATGCCAATCTCAAAACCGAGTGGCTAGAAGATTCTGGTATGTTACTCATCAAAGACCGTTTACCAGTGACACAGCTTCATTTCGGTGATACTGGCGAAATGTACGAAGGTGGCCGGTATACGTTGGGTCCCTTGATTTGTCGTTCTTACGGTCATCGACTGATTGAAATGGGAAATTTCAAAGCTCCAGTGACTCTGACTTCGCCTGGTTATTTGAAACGTTATCCTCCAGAATTTCGTCGTTATAGATGGCGAGTGCTAGCTGAAAAAGGTCAGCTCATTGAAATGGTTTTTTTAGACTATGATATGATGCATTTTGGAGCCTACAACAGCGTACCCGCCTGTAAAAATGCCATCAAGATTGATTTTTATCAAAGAAAAAAAGAAACAACTGCTTTTCAAAACGAGTTTGATGTCAATGATGGATGGATCAAATTGGGTTCTATTGAAAGAAAAAAATTTTCTCCACCATACTACGTAACTGACGGAATCGATTCGATTTTGTTTGTAATTGAAATGACCACATGCAACCAAAATCGTTCCATAATTAATGATCACAAGGGTTTCAAAGTTTTTTTCCGTCAGTCAAAATGCGCCTCTTGTAATGGGATTTTTTTCAAAAATACGTTTGATGAAAATGTTGGCGAACAAAAATGGAGGAAAGATTGTTTGGTGGCGCCGGATCAGTGTATCTACATTTATTCGAATGGTTATCCGTTTCCTCATTATTTAAATGGTGATCAAAGACCCAAAAAGAATGGAATCGCCATTGAACAGCATTGGAATATATCGACCAGTCACAATCATATTCTAGAAATTGAATTCAATGATTTTGATGTCATTTCTACACCGGGTCAGCATTATTGCGATGCCGATTTGTTGACTGTTCAAAAATGGTATAATGGCTCGTTGCAAAAATCCCTCGAGTATTGTAATATCAATCGATTCAACATTGGTAAATTGGGTTTCAGCTCGAATCACATGAAATTATATTTGAAAACCATCTTGACTAGAGTGGGAAACAGTCGAGGTATTCACGCTACAATTCATTCGATACCTAAATCAATTCCAGTAATTAAATGGGTATCAAACGCCGCAGAAGGAAAGCCAGCTGATCAAAGTACAACCCGCGGTACAAGAGACTCTATGTTGGCAGTGGATGGCAACTTTGAACAAAGAAACCAAGAGAAATGTTCATCCACTAATTATGAACGGGAACCCTGGTGGCGAGTCAATCTTCAAAAAAGACATCGAATTTATGGGATCAAAATATACAGCTATATTAGCGAAAAACAATCTCCACTTCTACAATCCTCAGTGTTTGAAAGTGAAAATTTTCGAACGTGTTTGAAACGATGGCCAATGGGAAACTATGCTTTACCGATGCCAGTTTCTGGATGCCCCTATGATTTTAATCGAACTTGGTTGACTGGAATGAGATTTCACGCTGTCCAACACGATAAGCCGTACGATGATAAAACTCAATATTGGTCAGAGAATATCATGCTCAAAGGAGGTGCCACAGGCAAAGGTACCGAGCAACACTTTTGCATCCATAACGAAACATTTGCCCTTAATTCATCGAGTGGTTGGTCAATGCCTAATCTTAGTGATTTTTGTAGTTGGCAACCTGGAAAATATTGTATTCTACAGTATGGGGAGTTTTGCCCGACGGATTTCAAAGTGGCTTGCTAACTTGGCTTGATAAAAACGAAAGTCGAACCGATTCAACAGTTTTAAATTTTTTTGAAGGCTTTATGCCGCGTGGCAAATACACTCCTTACAACACCACCATTCATTTCTGCTGCCGAGAAGATGGCGATCCAGAAAAGCCAATCTATTTGCCTCAAACTCGACCTTTTTATTTGTTTCAATATGGTCAAATCTGCCAGGAAGTGGCTGGCATGAGTGAACTAGAACAGTTTTTCCATTATGAAGAAGAGGTCGCTACTTTTGGTTCAAGTTTGGAATATGTTTTTGCCAATGGTGCACAATTAAAATTTCAAGATCCACATCCTCGAATCGAGGTGACAATATTTGATCGAGGCTTAACGTTGCACTATTGTTACTACGATATTGCTGATAAACTCAAAGGTTTTCAGGTACTGGTCGATACAACACCTGAAACTTTTGGATACGGACGGTTTTACGACAAAGAAACAGGAATGTCGCGACCAGTCAGCAAACCGTTTCTGTCGGCAGTAGAATGTGTTTCCTATAATGTCACTAGTGATGAGTTTGATCAAATCACATTGAACTGTATTCAGCCGGTTGAAGGGCAATACGTCATAATTTTTATGAAAGATCGTCAAGATGCATTGCAACTTTGCGAGGTTGTAGTTTTTGGTGAAGAGTCATGTGGCCGGCCACTAGGAATGGCCACTGAAGAGATTCTTGATTCAGCTATTACTTCATCGTCGTTTGATTCCAAAAAAGGTCTTATTCATCATCCTTACAATGTTCGGTTGAATAGTTTTGCGGCATGGTGTGCAGCCAACAATGATCAAGAAAAGTTCATTCAAGTAGATCTTCGTTTGCATAACTCAAACGCTGTTTTTGATATGAAAACTGTGGAGGATGGAAATTCTACCTGGAACAGCGTCAATTATTTGACTATTGTCGGCATCGCCATGCAAGGAATGCCACACGGCTTTAAAAGTTATTTTGTTACACATTTTCAAGTGCTATTCTCCAACGATTCGACACATTGGACATATGAAGAAGAACCAATTGGCAAGCAAAAAATATATCGATGCGTTCAATGCGAAGCTCAGCACGTTGATCCCAATGAAGTTGTTTTGTACAATCTTTTGAAACCAGTAGTTGCTCGGTTTATTCGGGTCAAAATCATCTCGTTTCGTGGTGGACCTTGCATGAGACTCGAGTTGATCGGATGTCGTGGAGATAAAAAAAGTAAAATGATCAAAGTTTTCATGATTTAAAATCTTTTTTTTTTAGATTGGTGCTCAAAAACTTTGACTGCCACTACACCGGGTGTAATCTCATCGCCAAACTATCCTTTCTATTATGCTCAACATAAATCATGTGAATGGACCATAAAACCCGCTACGACTGGACGGCACATTGAACTAGATTTCATTGTTCTTGATTTGGCTCTTGCCGAACGAGGTGTCGGCAAATGTCAGGATCATCTATTGATTTATCATTCTCCATCACAGTCGGCCATCACAATCGGATCTGGTTCAAATTTTATTCAAAACAATTTTCATTTTAGAGAAAAAGCTTTTCCTAAAAAAATCATTTCGAATGGTCAAGTGACGCTAGTGCTGAAAACATGTTTCAGGTTTTCGATGAGTCGTTACCAAGGTTTTCTTCTGCGTTTTCGAGAAACTGATTGTCCTGGATGTGGAATCGGTGATTCAAAGTGCTCGAAATTGCACAACTGTACATCGTTGTGTGGAAGAATTTTCTCGATAAATTATCCGTTAAACTATACGGATAACTACCGCTGTCAATGGTTGATCAAAGCTCCTGAAGGCCATTATTTTAATATAACGATTGAAGATTTTGATGTGGCAGATGCATCAGTGTTTACTCCTAAAGGTCAACAACAACAACGAGTCAAGACTTGTCTATTCGATCATCTTTCATTCACTGATGCTTCCACTGGAATGCTTTTTGGCCGATATTGCAATTCGAATAAACCACCTAAAAATATTTTATCTAACTGGAATGAGTTGTTGATTGAATTCAGTACAGATTCAAGCAAGACTGGTCGTGGATTCAAATTGAAATATCAAGCACAACGTTATGAGCTTTTACCTGAAACTCGATCGCTTCTGATATCACCGTTGAATGCTTGTCCTCCAAGATGGCTTTATTTTCGTGGTTATTGTTATTCAGCTTTTGTTGAGAGTGAAGCTTTACAATGGCACGAAGCAGAAGAAAAATGTGCTCAAAAATTCAAGGGTCGTGATGGTCATTTGGTGAGCATCATGGACCATCTAGAGATGAATGTTCTCCATTATTGGATAATCGAACAATGGAAAATAGTTCCTCATCATAATATTTACATTGGTTTGATTGATACCAATCGTGAAGGTTTCTACAATTGGTCTGATGGAAATCCAATGAGTTACACTGATTGGTATCGAAGTAATTTGTTTTCGGTTGATCCGTTTACAATCAACAATTATCCGCAAACCTTTGAACCAAAAAATTGGTCTACAATATCTTATGAATTTCCTGACTATTCAAAGTCAACATTGAATTTGAATGGTGATCTCAATTATTTTAATCAGTTTTCACAGCCCGACGGTGGGGCATACGAAGATTGTACTGTCATAAATTTTCATTCAATTTATTCGACCTTAAATTGGCACGATATTCCTTGTTCGTTGGGCAAGAAAGTAATGCCTGTCAAAAAATCAATCCAATATCAAGGCAACAGCAACAATATTACTAACATTATGAATCAAACAGTTAATTCAGGATTTCAGATTCGCCGTCTCAGCCCAAATTCCAATGTCAACGATGGTTTGATAAGGAATTATATTTGCAAAATGGATTCAAACTCTTCGATGCATCAGCACGGTCCTAGAAAAATCTTATTCCAAAATTGATTAGCGATAGTGAGAAAGAATCTGTTCGATCGAGAATTGATTCGAATCGATATTTTGTTTGTAACAATTATGAAGTGATATCAATCATGTTTCGATGTGATGGAGCTATCAATTGTCGGTAAGAAGGGTTTTTCGATAATCTTTTTTTTAAACGTTTTTCTTTGAAAGTGATGGAAGCGATGAAACTGAAAGCTGCCCGCTCAACGAAAACTGTTTACCATCACAGTTTCAATGTGCCAATGGACATTGCATTTCCATCGGAAAAGTAAGTACAAAGAAAAATATTGGATTTTTTAAAGTTGATTATTTTACAACAGTACTGCGATTTTATCGATGATTGTGGTGACAGTTCTGATGAACAATGCAATTTTAAACCATGCAAAAAAAACATTGAATTCCAATGTAACAACGGTCAGTGTATTCCTCAATCAAAACGTTGTGATTTGTTTCATGATTGTCGGGATCAAAGTGATGAGAACACTTGCAACGGAAAGTGTCATCTTAATACAACTTTCCAATGTTATTTTGGAATATGCATTCCACTGTATGCGTTATGCGATAAACATCGCGATTGTCCAGGAAAATTCTTCGAAGATGAACACGAAAGTGTTTGTTCGGTATTGCTCAATCAGAACAGCAGCCAAGATGAGAATTCGTCACCATTTTGGTTTGAAACATCAAGCATGGCTAGATCAATCAGTTTACAGGCTCGCCCATTTCCTCGATGGAGACGTGGTTCATCGATTTCAAAATCCAAACCACTTGAAGAAATGAAAAAACAGCGGAGAAATATAGTTTCTTGTCCAGTTGCTGGTGGATTGAAGAAAAAAAAATTCAAGCAAAGTTGTCAAGTCAGTAGTTTCATTCATTTAATCAAATTTAAAAAATAATCTTTGTTTTCTATTTGATTTCATCTTGATTTTTTCAAAGGACTTGCTTGATTTTCATGGAATCATTTCAGATGGTTACTACGAGCTAGAACCAATTCCTAGCAACAAATTAACTTTGATGGCTTATTGTCGGTTTTTGAACAGAACACTTGCGATGACTATCATCAATCATGATACTGAAGACCGTTTGTATGTTCGATCAGCGTTCAACGCTCCAGGATCATTTATTCGTTCGATCACGTATGAGGGAAATTTTGATTTAATTGTTGAAATGATTGATCTTTCTGCTTCGTGCCGACAATCATTGAGTTACGAGTGTTCTGGCTCACGTTTCAATTTTAATTCTTCAAAACCAAACTCATGGTGGATATCACGGAACGGTCAAAGAGAATTTTCTTGGGGTGGCTCTCATCAAAACGCATGTGCTTGCTATCCTGAATGTGTCTCTAATTTGCGATGCAATTGTGACGCAGGCTTGATGTTCAACTGGACTCGAGACTATGGAAATATAACAGATCGGAGCAAACTACCAATAATTCAGGTGGCGATTGGGGATGTCTACCATATTGGTCAACTAGGTTACGTACAAGTTGGTCCACTGGAATGCAGTGGACGTGCTGATTTGAATCTTTCTATTCGTTTTGATGAACCAACCGAATGTTTCAATCAAACAGACAATGCTAAAGTTTTTCAATGCAACTCTGGCCAAGTGGTTGATTCGAAACACATTTGTCTGTATGAGTTTGATCAGCTTGGATATCAGATTGGTTGTCGGGATGTATCACATTTGAGGAATTGTGAAAAATATGAATGCCCACCAGATTACGTCAAATGTCCAGACTCTTATTGCATTCCGTTTCGGTAAATTTTTTGTCTACAGTTTTGTTTTTTGAAAGTTTTTTTCGTTTCAGCTATATTTGCAATGATAAATGGGATTGCGTTGGCGGATCAGACGAGATAGGATGTTCACGATACAGTTGCCCTGGTCGTTACAAATGTGCCAAAGATAGTTCGTGCGTCTTGTTGCACCAGCTGTGCGATGGAATACGCCACTGTCCATTGGGCGATGATGAATGGTTTTGCGATTTAACTTGCCCTGAATCGTGTGTCTGCACAGGTCTCTTTGTCAATTGCCAACGATCGAACATGACTTTGGCTGCGTTAAAAGCCATACCAAAAGTATCTCGAAAACTTGATCTAAGCTGGACCGATTTAGGACCAGATTTGTCTTCCATCGATTTCAATTCGTTCACTTATTTAGGAGAATTGATTTTGCAACACAATCAAATCGAAATCATAAGATCGCGTAAATTCATCGAATTAACCAATTTGTACAAACTTGATTTACGCCACAACCATATCAAAGTGATTGAAGGTGGAGCGTTTGCCGGTTTAGAACAAGTCACTAGACTCATGTTGGAGCATAATCCTTATCTCACCGAAATTCAATCTGGCGCTTTTGTTGGGTTAACCTCTTTGCGGCGTTTAAATATTTCTAATACTAATCTTTCGAAAATTCAGCCCAACGTGTTTCTTCAAATGAATTTACTAAACGAACTGACTTTGGCCCAAAACAAAATTTCTACAATTGAAAAAGGGGCTTTTAACGATTTGAGCTCGTTGGTTTCGTTGAATCTTCGCGGCAATTCAATTCAAAACTTCTCTAAAGATATGTTCATTAATTTGAAATCGCTTCGTCATCTATCCACTGATAGTTTCAAGTTTTGTTGTTTGGCTTCGGGAATTGTTTCTTTTGATCGTTGCTATCCTCAGCAAGACGAAATTTCTGATTGTGAAGATTTGTTGTCCAACACGGTTCAACGTTTGATTTTATGGGTTCTGGGGTTTACTGCCTTTTTTGGTAATCTTTGGGTGGTTATTTGGCGTTACAAAACGCGTTCCATCAGTGCAATAAGCTCTACATTGATTCTATCGTTGGGAGTTTCGGATTTTTTGATGGGAATCTATTTGTTGTTTATTGCTTCTGTTGATGAATATTATCGGTAAATATTTTATTTTGTTCAATCAATTTTCTCCTAATTTGTTTTTTTTTTTCTAAAAAAAGTGGTCGTTACATAGAAAATTCAGACTATTGGAAAAATTCTGTTTGGTGCCAATTTTGTGGATTTCTATCAACTATTTCTTCGAAATGTCCGTTATAACATTGGTTTTGATCACCTTTGATCGTTTGATTTCAATATCCTTTACTTTTTCGCCGTATCGATTCACTGTTAAATCCACAAACCGGTAATAAAATTTTTTGAGATTTTTCTATTGAAATATTAGTTGGTTTTAACTTTTAGATTACTCTTATTGACTTGGGTGTTGTCTTTCTTGATCTCTGTGATACCATTGCTTCCAGTCAGTTATTTCAAAAGACAATTCTATTCTCGTTCTGGGGTTTGTTTGGCCTTCCACATCACCACGATTCGTTGGCCTGGATGGGAGTATTCGGTGGCCATATTTTTAGTTTTCAATCTATTGGCATTTCTATTTATTCTTGTTTGTTACTGTTACATGTACAAAACAATAACAGCTTCGATCAAAAAACGTCGACAAATGCGTGCCAAAGAGCTACGTGAAACCAAGGTGAGTGATTCAATTTTTTAGAACAAATCACAACTTTTTTTTTAATAAAGACGGGTGCTCAAATGGCTTTGATTGTAATCACAAATTTCTTGTGTTGGTTTCCTGTGATAATCATGGGTTTTATGGCGTTGTCCGGTGTAACCATTCCTGGTATCGCCTATTCGTGGATTGCCGTACTAGTTTTGCCAGTGAATTCGGCTATTAACCCGTTGATCTACACTTTGATGCATTTCATTCCAAACATGTTGGGCAATAAAAAGCAGTTGAAAAACCAGCAGCAACAACTGTTGATGACCCATCAAAATCATCAACGAACGTTGAGTGTGTTGAGCTACAACCATCAACAAGCAACGCCGTCGAGTATCAAAACAGATGCCAATGAAACGATTTTCAATTTTTCGACTGGTCATAAAAAACAACAACACTCGATAATCATCGAACCACCACCCGGTTATCAAACATTGAATAATTTTATGCGAAACAATTCTCGGCCCATCACACCGGAGCATCTGTTACAGATATGCCAATCAATAAGCCGTTGGCTCAAAGATTACCACAACCAGGGAATCGTTTTTGGCATCATCACTTTTGAAACCATTTTTGTCACCACTAAATCACTAGATTCTAATGATGGTAGTTATCAAGTTATGGCATACATATCGCCACAAAACTCTTACAAAGCAGTTCCATTTGCAACCATCGAACCGGAACAGCAACGAGAGATTGAAGATTTTCATAATGATATCATACAGTTTGGACAAGTAGTCAAACGAATGTTGCAACAAAATCATATCAGAAAAATTAAACAACAAACCGAAGAACGATAATTTCAAATTTGTGCTCATTGAAATTGAATCTTTAAAAAATGCACTCAATTTATTATTAGAAGAATTCTACAAGAATATTCTCTAACTCTACAACACCTATGCAATCTGTATATTTCAACAGAAAGGAAAAAAAGTCAAATAGATATAGAAAAAAGTATTATCTGTATAAAATGATAGAAAAAAATTCAAAGTAGAAAAATGAACAGGGTACAAACAGTTTGGTCTCACACCCAATATAATTAAACAAAAATTAAGCTAAGAATTGGAAAATTTTCTTTTCGAATACTGTTAATGAATTATTGGTTGAACGATGGTTTCATGAGAAAATTCATTTTGAGGTACTAATAATCAGGAATGGTGGGTTGTTTTTTCAATTCAATGATCGTCGATTTTTGGCAAAAACTCTGGCAGAGGTTTGACAATTCGATTGGTGTAAACTTTGAGAAAGGCTTCGCATACAAAACGAAACTGAGTGGATGTTTGAATGAGCATGGCACGTTGGGTACGCATTTGCCGAATCAATTCTAATGGATAAACTGGTTGATTGGCTTCTATCAAACACAGACCAGTCTCCATCAGAATTAGCACTCCAGTTCGGCCTATTCCGGCACTAATTCAATCAATCAATCAATCAAGTTTGTTTTTTTTGACGAAAATAAATACCTGCAATGGACTATGACATGACGATCCGGAGCTTCACTCCTGAGTTGACGAATTTTCATAATCATGCTAAGAAAATCGGCGTCATCATCTGGAACGCCTTGGTCAGGCCAAGCCAAATATTGAAGTTGAGTGACTTGATGAGTTTTTTTGGTCTGATAGTCATAGAGTTTTTATTGAAGTCAAATCAAGAACACTGTTTTTTTATTACCTCGATATCGGTCATTTCAAAAAGACGTTCAACGTAAGCGGTTTCAGTAGTGATTGATTTCAAGACGAGCTCGTACCGGTCATTAACCAAAACAGTTTGATCTTCATCGGGCCAATATTTGAAACATTTTTTGCGACCATCTTCGACCAACGGTGTCACCATGACAATGATTGTTGATCGTTGCTGCCACACCATCAACCAAAAATCGCTAGTCGTTCTTTTTAGCGGACCTTGAGTCGCTATGTAACTGTGAGTTGAAAATAAAATTCAATAAAAAAAACCATAACCCTTTAACAGATTTAGGTACCGATTCTCTACTGAACTGGCTTCAATACGCATAACAACGTAAGAAGCGTTGATGTAATCACCACTGAGACAATCATCCAAAATGACACGAGTAGAATCATCTAAAATTTCAAACAAAATAAAATTGAAACTCTTATTGCTGAGACTCACATGGCGCTATATCAAGATAACGATTTTTCGGAACATTCTCAATGAAACGAGCCACTGTAATTGTTTCATCTTCGTTTCGTCGAGGCAAGTACTGGATAATTGGCAAATGAAAATTTTATTTCAACATTTCGATGGAAAAAATGAGCAAAAACTTACCTCAAACTGAATTATCAATAAATCGCTGAGAAGACCTTCGCGTAATAGATTCATCGAAACGTCAAGCATTGATTCCATTGATGTTGAACTTTTTTCATTCAATTGTGATGAAAACATTTGATTCAGAAACGATTGCGACAAATCGGCAGGAGTGTAATGCAAAGGAGACTCTTCATTGTCTTCTTCATCCACAACGTTTCTTTTTTCAGTCTCATTACCTGAATTTTCTTCATTAGTTTTGCAACAACGTTGATAATAAACATTTGGTCGTATTGATAACACCAGTTCAGCTTCTGGTCCCAAATCTTTAGTTGATCTGATCAACTGAACCACTTGTTCGTGTGACATACCAGAAACATCAATCTCGTTGATGGCTAAAACTTGATCACCTTCATGCAATTTGTTTGGTTCGGCGTTGTCGGCCGGAGTGTTGGGCGCTACACGAGACACTAGAACCGGGCAATTTTGATCGTTCCCACCTTTCACATTAAAACCAAAACGACCTTCAGGATCGGGACGCATTTTCACTGTCACCACGTGAACTGGAGATTCGTTCTCTGATAGAGATTCATTTGTTGTGGCATTATTATTACTTGCCGCAATATCACTTGACGCAACATCATACAATTGATTGATCAAATCTCGAATTGGTGAATCGAGTTCTCTCTTGTTATTATTTAATTTGAATTCATTCAGTTCTTCGGTTATTGTTGAATTTTCGATACTGTTCGTGGTAGTCAACGAAGCTCGATCATCTATAAATGGCAATGATGAAATCAAATTGGTTGGAGTGAACGGTGAACTAGTGAAGTTTGTATTATTAGATGAACTTCTATATAATTCAAATTTTAAGAAAAAAACATTTGATTTAAATTTTAGACTCACATTGAGCAGAATTTGGCTGTGGTGGTTGTTTTCAAATCAACATCACTCTCAATAGGTATAACTGTGGCATTGGTTGTCTTGGCTGTAGCCTTTGGCTGTTGGTGATGCTGATGACCATTGGTAATATCACATGGTTTCTTGATGAGATCGTGTTTTGTTGTGCCAAACGATTCTGATGAGTCATTGGCTGAAGATGATATATTTGAATCAGATTTACGTCGCCTCGAATGGCCATCATGATTTCGATGATTAGAATAATGATGATGATTTTGACTAGCTGAACAGGACGATTTAATGGTCATATCATTGACATTGTTTAAAGCCATCGAACCAGATTTTCGATGATGGTGATGTCGACGATGACTGACAACGGCAATTAACGACGGAGTTTTCTTGTTGTTTTTGTCTGCAACACTGTCTCGATCCAACACTGATTCACAAGAAAATAGTGAAGATGAAGACGATGAAGGAGTCGACGATGATGACGATAATGAAGAAGACAAAGACGATAATCCAATAGGAAGCTGCTTGTGTTGATTGTTGTTAAAATGATTGACAGTAGATGGCTCATTGAGGGCCGCGTTAGAAGATGTTGCCGCGACGACACTGTTATCTAATTTCGATGGCGACGAAGAGGTTATAGTTGATAATTTCAAATTGGCAATGTGCTTTTGGGCATCGGTGATTTTTGACTGATATGATTGTTTATTGTGTTGAAATGATGGCATCGTCGCAGTGGTTCGAGTATTGTTACGAATAAAAATCCTTTCCGTTCGCGTTAAACGTTTTCGATTCTCTTCTATAGTTTGGAACTCTGTTTTACCAGAATACCGAAACTTGGCTCCAAGTGAGAAGAAAAAGAAAAACTTCTTGGTCAACGGTTTGGGTGTATGCAAACGGAAAAAAGTGTGCTGCTCGACGCATGATTTCCACAATGATTTACAAGCTCGATATGAGCAAAGATTAAAACCAACCATCTGGTCGTAACGTTCAGTTCCTTCATGTTTGAGCTGTATGAAAAAATAACGTCGCTTGAAAGAGATTTTTACTATTTTTGCCCATGAAAAAATATTGATCTTGATGTGATTCTTGAAGATTGTTAGACCGTTTGAAGATACTCCAATCAGAATGTCTTGTTGCTCACAATCCTTGGCATCATGCAAATCTACTCCATACAATTCTAGGCATTTGGCCCCTTCTAAATAATTGAGTTCGGCATCGGCCGGAGTCTGGCCTTGATGTAACCGATGCAAACTTTCAACTTTGGCCATAAAATCATCTGTTTGATTGGAATGAACTGAATTTGATTTGAATAACCGAGCTTGTGTTCCTCTTCACTATAATCACCCAACTCAGATTGCAAAACATAACTAGCCAATGTTGCTAAAACTTGCTCGTCACCCTGCAAACGACCATGTAGAATATCTTTACGCAGTTGTAGATAAAAATGATAACGTGTATATTCTTCCAACAATCTCGACATATCGGTGACATAGAATTTGATACGAAAATACAACGAATATGGTGGCCGATGAAATTGCATTTGTTTACGTATTTTTTTGGTTGGGTCGAGCCATTTATTATAAACGGTCATTTCGTTATTGTTCGAATACGAATTTCGTGGTGACATTGTCGCTGCCTCAGTATAATCTGACACTGTGGCCATAGTGGTGGTGATTGGCCGTCGATGATGGTATACTTCCACAAACTGCAAGGCAAAATATTCTCGTTCAATAAGCTCCAAATGACGGAAAACTAATTCCATCAGTTCTTCACCTTTAGCTGAACGCTAGTAAAAAAAAAAAAATCAAAAAGCAAAATTCAATTAAAAAAAAAAATTACATCAACTTCGAACAAATGTTCAGTATCGTCAAGAAAATGAACGACACATTTCACAGTTTCAGGTATGGGAGCTGGCCGATTAGCTCCTCCACCAGAAATCAATGAAGCCATTTTAGTGAAACCAAAGCCACTCAGGGTTGAAGAATTACTCTGGCCATTTTGAGTTTCATTTGAGACACCTCCACGGGCAATTTCATTGGCATGAACGTTGTACGTTCCCGATAAGGCGGAAATGAATTTTCTAGACATTATTTTGGTTCCCATTTAAATCAAAGTAGTATTAATTATTATTAAAGACTAATCAATCGGTTAAATAATAAAGCGTTATAACAATGAACGTTCATTCTGGACTACGGAAATTTGTGGCCAAAAAACAATCTTCATCATCGTTATTATCATAATCAAAGTCAGTTTTTGTTGTGGGTTTGTTTGAGATCAAAACTTTCAATTTTCTTTAAGAAAAATGGCTCAATACTTGAGGTTTTTGTTTTTTTATTTCTCATCATTATCAATAGTTCTGATGATTTGATAATCTGGTACGATTTTTCAGAATCAGACAAGCAATCAATTTTTTTTAATATCAATCTATTGAAATAGCATAGTTTCTATACTTAACCGATGATGATGATGGAGAATAATAAAGATGACGATGATGATCAACGGTAATTAGATGATTAGTTTTAAAGTTTTTTTTGTGAATGGATTTTTTTTCTGTTGTTGTTGTTATTAGATCAATGCAAAGTCCAACATGGCAAAATGGAATAGTAAAAGAAGACGACTACAACAACCATCTGCTGATGTAAATGTTGTTGGTGTTGTCATCGCCGATAATAATGTTGGTGATGCTGCTGCTGATGTTTTCTATGGTGAGATATATACAGACGTAAATATTTACTCCTATGCTATTCACACCGAATGGGCTTGTCAACCTCATGGTGCTATTTCAACTTTGGTTGAAAAAATTTTGAATGGGTTGGGCGGCAAATGAAAATTTGCTTGAAAACTTTAGTACCAAAACCTATTGGTCACTAATGGCCGAAAAATGGTTGTTTTGAAGTCCACTATTGACGATGATTTTTAATAGTTTGACCATCAGTGACTAAATGACATTGACGGTGATATTTCGTCACTCAGTCAAAAAAAAAAAATACAATGATTAATTTTCAAAACCAAAATCAATTTATAAATAGTCGTTGTTTTCATCAGAAAAAAAAAAACGAAACGAAACAAAATTTATTTTTTTTCAATAATGAGTCTTCAAAATAAATACAGATTTCTCTTCATTTGCGAAAAAATGGCCACCGATGCGGCTAAATTTCGAATGTCGGATTCCGATTCCAAATTGATTTCGGTCCTGAAAGATATTGGTTTTGAAAATAATTTATTTTGATAATTCAATGATCATTCTGAATTAAATTCTTATTGAATTTTTTAGATTACGCTCAATTTCAATCAAAAATCAAACAACAACTCGATTGGCTCGATTGTCTAATCGATAGTTTATTGGAATATAAAAAAAGTGCTCTCACATCACCAAAAATTGTTTTGAATAATAAATTTCTATTCTATTTGAATGATTATTGTAGAATGTCAAAAGTTCGAATGGAGTTCGGAGGAACAGGGTTGGCTCATTTCTTTTATCGATAGTTTGGTCGAACTAAGAGGAAATGCTCAACCAATACATCATAACCTAATTTGGTTACAACAAAGCAATCTAATCCGGTTACAACAAAGCAACCAAATTCGATTATTACGAAGCAAACAAATCCGACTCAAACGAAACAAATTTTTAGTTCAGCACTAGAATCTGTTAGAAAAGATCTTTCTTCTTACGCGTTTGTTGAAGAGGAGGAGGAGCAATCATCTGATGATGAAGAGTTTGATGATGATGATTTTTTTCATAATAAATTTGTTCCTGCTTCAGTTGCCAAAACCATACAGCGACGTCGAGCTGAATTGTTAATTACATCGAAAAATATGGCCAAAAAAATAGGTATGACTCATTTCGAATACCGAGCAATCGAATCTGGAGAGGCCATTTACCATGAGAATGTGATGAAACTATTGGAAAAAGTTTTAAACATGAAATTGTTCGGTCCAGAGCGTGGTCGTCTACTACGTCCAGGCCAGAAGAAATCTCAAAAACGAGCTCAAACAGTGGCCAAATCGAATAGAGTGGAGAACAAAAAACGAAGAAATCTCATTTAAGTTGTCATTCGGTTTGAGAATCCAAAGTTTAGTGTTTTTTTTTAATAAGGTTCTGCTTACCGTGTTTTCACAAGTTTTAATACTGTTTTACCGTTTGTTTTAGCTGTATGATTTTAATATAAATAAAATTCTTTTCGAAAAAATATAACGCCCATCTTTCTGGATCAAAATTGCTTTTAGTGATCAATTAAATGAATTTATTTTTGATTTTTAATAATAATTTAATTATAATTTTACTGTACACACAAAAAAAAAAAACGTCGAATCGAATGATTTTAAATCAAAGAAAAACAGATGATAAATCGAACAAAACACGGTGAGTTAATGATTTAGAATTTTTTTAAAACCAAAAACATAAAGCAAATTTCGTTTTTTTTTTGAGGATAAAGATTGGAGCTAGACGGAGCGGTGACTTAACACCAAGACAATGTTTTTTTTTTTTCTTAAGTAGCTGGTCAAATTGGTGTGAAGAGATCGATGGAAATTTGTTTTTTTCCATTCGATAATGTGCCAAAGTTTTACGATGATGGCGATGATATTGCGAAGGGATGGGAATGGATAATAAATAAATTTTTCGGTTTATGGGAACGATGGCGAATGATTGATTGATTGGTTGATGATGATGGTGATGATGAGAAAGTTGAATGTCGATGATGAATAATAATGGTGGTTTATTCTTTAAGGGACTTCAAATAGATCAAACGGATGGTCATCATGGTTTTTTTTTTTTTAGCGGAATAGCGGTCTCAAAAAAGAACAATCGAACAGAGCGGTTGGTAGAGTGGCAAGAAAAAAAGAGAAGAAGCTAGGAATTTGAACAATATCATCATCAGGTAGATATCAGGTCTGTTTCTCCAACTATTGGTGAAGTTCTGCTTGATTTTGATAAAAAATTTTTTAATATCCTCCAGAAAGCCCGCCGCCTCCTCTTTTTCCTCCTCCACCGCCACCTCCTCCATATCCTCCACCGCCACCTCCTCCATATCCTCCACCGCCACCACCCATTCCACCACCTCCGTATCCACCACCGCCGCCACCTCGGCCTCCACCACCTCCACCATAGCCTATTCAATTGAGATTACAAAACCCAGTTCTTTTAAAAAAATTTAATTTAATTTGTTACGAATATCTTACCTCCTCCGCCACCTCCTTTGCCACCTCCACCGCCTCCATAGCCGCCTTAAAGTTTTTTGTTAGTAAAAGTATAAAATTTAAATTTTTAAATTTTCGAACCTCCTCCCATTCCGCCACCTCCGTGGCCACCGCCGCCACCGCCATATCCTCCGCCGCCACCACTCATTCCACCACCACCATATCCTCCTCCGCCACCTCCTTTACCACCGCCGCCACCTCCGTAGCCACCTGATAAATTTTGAAAACTTATGTAAAGATGCAAATTTATATTAACGTACCTCCTCCCATTCCACCACCTCCTCCACCATATCCACCACCTCCGGATCCACCACCACCAGATCCTCCATAGCCTCCGCCACCACCTCCGTGGCCACCACCGCCACCGCCATATCCTCCGCCGCCACCACTCATTCCACCACCGCCGTATCCACCGCCACCTCCTCCGTGGCCTCCACCACTTCCGCCATATCCACCACCTCCAGATCCTCCTCCATAGCCTCCGCCACCACCTCCGTGGCCTCCGCCGCCACCGCCATAGCCTCCGCCACCTCCTCCACTACTGCCGCCGCCGTATCCACCACCACCAGATCCTCCACCACCAGATCCTCCATAGCCTCCACCACTTCCTCCGTGGCCTCCACCGCCACCACCATATCCTCCGCCGCCGCCACTCATTCCACCACCACCGTATCCGCCGCCACCTCCTCCACTGCTGCCGCCTCCGTATCCACCACCTCCGGATCCACCACCACCACTAGATCCTCCATAACCTCCGCCACCACCTCCGTGGCCTCCACCGCCGCCACTATAGCCTCCTCCGCCGCCACCCATTCCACCACCACCGCCATATCCTCCGCCACCTCCTCCACTGCCACCGCCGCCATATCCACCACCGCCGCCTCCCATATAGGCGAGACTAGTATGCGCGGTAGCGACCAAGCAAAGGCATGCTATCGCAAACCTCATGATTGAGATTGTTTATGAAATGATTCCAGTATCAAAGAAATTTCAGTGCGGTTTCTCAACGTATCAAATTCTTCAGATGCTCAACAGAATGAAGAAACAAAAACAAAACAAAAAAAATTGATCACAATTTGCAGTGGTGCAACACAGCTCAAAGAGAATTTGAGACTTAAATTTTAGATGAATGGATGGATGGATTGTCTCAATCAATCAATGAACAGCTAACAACAACAAAAAACAAGCCAAACAACGGCTCAGAAAGAATGCTCGCCAAGTATCACCTGGTTAGTCGTTTTTATAGTCGAATGATCGAACAATGATGAAAGATTCTCCGCTTCAAAAACGATGAAAAGGAGAAAGCCGTTTCGGCGTCCAACAAACCACAACGAGGATATTTTATTTTCTTGTCGTTGAAAAGTTTCCAAAAAAAATAAAATAATCGGAGAGAAATTCGACAAATGGTAGAGAAAAAGGCACTAGAAGAGTTGAAAAGAGAAACATTGAGTGCTTCGAATCAAAGAGAACAAACACCAGGATGATGATGATGAAACACGTTTGTTTTTGAGGTGACGATGCCACTAGGCTCAAACTTTTGCGATCCAAATTATTGAACCAACATCATTGTTCCAAAAGAGTTGATAATGATAAGAGACTAGTTTGTATTGAACAATTTCAATTTTTTTCCTATTAATTGATTTGATGATTGAATTTCAATCAATCTTCTTAATTCGATATTAATCGATTTCAAATTTTTCATAAATCAGGAAATATCTATAAATAGAGGTTTTTCTTTTGATCCAAAAAAAGTAAATTTTGTCTTAGCCTTTTTGCTATTGATTGAATCAACACAATCTTGATTGGTTTAATTTTTCTGATAATTTTTAAGTTTTCTAAATTTTTATATAAAAAAAATCTGTAATAGCCGTAGTTAGCAAGCGATGGAAATTATAGCCAACTTTCAAGTTGACGAAGTTTAATCGACTAATCTAATCTGATCTTAAATTTAAAGTTGAGAAACTTTCTTTGTTTAAACAGAGCACTTTTTTTGGCTCAACAGTTTACAGGTGTCTTTTGAATTAATTTGTCGATTGAATTGTTTGACCTTTGTGGTGGAAAAGACTGTTGTTGAGAAAACCGTTATCTCACAAGTAAAAAAAAGTTTTTTGAATCGAAGCCAAAACCCTAAAATCGGTTGAAGGAAACCTTGAGGTTTGTGGTGCCAATCAAAAATTAATTTTTAATTTTTTTTTTTTTTTAAACAAACAAATTCCTTTGTTGTTGCCAACTTCAAATATTCACTTGTTATCGAATTAAATAATCGGATAAATTTGCAGAGGGAAAAAAATTACCGAAAGCTTTGAATTACTGGCTGACTGACTGAGTAAGTGACTCGCTCAGTTTCAGATTTACCGTTATTGATAGTTTATTTACTTTGTTTTATTAAACTGTCTATTAAACAGTTTATTTTTCAGTCTATTTTAAAAGAAAATGTATTTTCTCTTGATCACCCTAGCACAATGGATTATTTTTATTTATGTTTCAAAAAAAAAAAACCAAAACAAACAGAGCCTTTACCTGAACAGGTGATTGAACAATAGCCAAAAGTTTTTTTTTGTTGTTGAAATCTGATAAAAGAAAGATAAGATTTTATTTATTTAGAAGAAATTGAATAAGTTTTTATTTTTTTTTATAAATAAATTTACTAATTATAATAATGGCCAAAATAATAATAAAGATAATGAGGTACTGTTTTTTCCAAAAAATTAAAAATAGAAACAAATAGTTTGAAACTTTCAATTCGCTATCTCCGATAAAGCGGTGTTCCAGTTGTTCGAGATAACACCCAATTGAAAGCTTGATTATATCCATTATTTTCGATTATTGAGAGATACTATTCGACTACTATCGCGTTGGAACACATTGTGATGCAGAGATAGAGAGTTAGCGATTTATATAACGGGATTGTAAAAAAAAAGAAATACTTATTTGACTTGTAAAGTCTTGAGGAAAATTAGATTTCAACAAGTGAGTTATACTCTGTCAATCAGAATTTTTTCGATTTTAACGATTTTTTTCTGTCATTTTAGTTCGATATATCGATCATATTCTGATCTATCCAACAAAATTTTCGATTTATTATTTGTTTTTTTTTGTTTCATTTTCGCATTGTTGCATTCAATTCTGTCGTCAACTTTTTCATTGAAATCAATGATGAATTTTTTCATTTTTTTTTATTAGTAATCAGATAATTTATGTCAAGTGTTTTGGTCAAGTATTTTGTTTGCTGTTTTATTATTCTTTCACTGACCACAACCGCAAACACACACACACCAAACTAGAGTATATTTTGCATTGAACATAATTAACCTATACAGGGCGAACATTCATTTGTTGCCTATTTGTCTTATTGTTGTTTTGGAACCAAACCACGACAGAGAATGCAACAACAAGAACATGGGACTCAAATGGAAAAATGCCATTGATGACATTCAAAAATTGGAGAAAAAGAGAGACAGAGAGAGTGGACATTCAAAGTCAAGTGCCAATAATAATAATAATCATCATCACAATCAACATAAGAAAGTCCATCTAGATGGAGTTTTTTTTTTTGATGGCGATGATAATGGACATAGCAAACACTCCTCCACCACCACACACACACACACACAAACACCAATAGACCAATCTAGTTTTGTAGTTCAATCAATGAATGGAAAATGTCAATGGTCGAGTGAAAATGGTGGTGGTGGTGCCATGTTGACCTCATCTAACTCACTTTGACAACTTGGCTTTGAAATTTTTCTCATAAAAAAAATAATGATCACTTGCAAGACGAAATCACTTTTTGTGTTTGTGGCAAACAGGTAATGTCATTAGCTAGTTTTTTTTCTCTTGTTTCATCCATTATCATAATTGTCCAAACGCTAATGAATTGATAGATGGACCAAAAAAAAAAAAAAAAAAACAATGCTTTCAAATTCAGGATAAATTCTTCTTAATGTCAAAGGGCTTTGGGCCCACACACACCAACGCCCACCATCCTCTATTCAAATCGATCAATTTCCATTTCGAATTTTTTCAATGAATGTGAAGAACAAACAACCGATCAATCGATTGTCTAACTGTTTGTTTTACGTAACGTTACTTTTTCCTAAAAAAAAAAATTAAAAATTTCTTGTTCTTCAATCTTATTGTTATGGAGAACCAAACACCAAAGCAAGTTTTCTTAGTTCAAGATAGAATAGAACAGCGGCAAATTATATCGTTCTTTTTCTTCTGAACAATAATCATCTATTTTGTTTCAAGAACATCACCATCTTCATTCCGATTTATCAAATCGAGGGACATCATCAATCAATTCATTTCGAGGTTGTCAATAAGAAAATCGTCATTTTTTGAATCGTTTGTTTGTTTGGTTGACTTAGTTGTCAATCACACTTCAATCATTTCCAAAACTCAATTCAAAAACTTGTTCAACTAATCGAAACAGCAAATCAGTCGCTCTCACTATTTACAAGCTCTTCACAATCAACAATTGGATCGATTGGATGAGAGAAAAGAGCCTAAGAATAGAGACAGTTCCAAACTGTTTGAAATCACTATTCTCTAGAGCTTTCAACTTTGGGCGTCTAAACGTGTCGCTGTGTTTTATTAGGAAATGATAGCCTGCCTACCTCGAACAACAAAAAAAATTACCACCATAGCCATGGATTCGGATATTAGAATCAATGATTATATAATAAGAGGAGAAGAAAAACCAATTGTTCGATTATTCGAGCTAAAGGTTATTTGTTGTTTTTTTTCGCGTGTTATTCGTAGTTTTCAATCAAATTTTTGTTTTTTTTGGCTAATATGGCATATACAATGTTTCTATTATGATGGCATCATCATCATCATGGCATAATCATAATAATCATCTGTTATTGCGCAAAATCCTCGTTGTCCGATTGGACACATCGGAAGTTTGACAAAAGGAACAACCAATATTCAATGAAGACTTTTTGTGTTTTTCGCATCATTTTTTCATCAAATCGCATTTTTTTCTATTATAAAATAATTAATTTACTAGTACTTTTCAATTTTTTAACAGTAGTTTTTCGTACGTGTGTACGTCACTGTGTTAATAACGCAATTTACAATGGGAATTATCATTATTGAGTTAAATTCCCAATAAGAGGCCAGAAATTCAAATATTGTGAAGAAAAAAAAAAACAAAAAAACAGAAACGTCATATTTGAAGAGAAGTTCCATAGACATGTAAATACATTTCATTTCAATCATCGAAATAATGATGATGACAAAATAAACACTTTTGTTCAATTTGGATGATGATGATGATGGTGAAACATCATTTCATCAATTATTATTTAGACACACTAACAAACAAATAAATAATACAATAAGGAAATGGGGATATTTGTTGTTGTTGTTTTTGATGCGCGTGCGCTCTCATGCACAACATTGTTCACGTTTGTTGTGTACGTGATGCAGTTCGTCATCAATGAACGGTTTGTGTTGAAAACATTCATTATTTATTCATGTCCCTGGATTCTATATTTACGATTTTGCAATCTTGATTCCGTTGAAAGTTTTGGGGTTCGATTTTGAATTTTATTTCACAAAGAAAAAACACAACTCTGCTGGGACCTCAGATACGTTTTCATAAATAGATTTGACACGATCCTTGTGGGATGGGCCCTAACACCATTGATTTTTTTTTTTGACGACGAAACTGACACACTTATTACTAATGGTAATTATCATTCAAATTCATATCATTAACAAGAATCATCATCATGACGTTTTTTTCAACGAATTTTTTTTTTAGGTGACACGTGTTCTACGTACAAACACGATGATACGTTTGTTTTGTTCGCCAAACAAAACTAAATCCCCCAAACTCACTTCTTGGAAAGATAAAAGAGATGGTTTTCCAGATGGAACACACACAGTTTCATTCATAGAATGGATGATGATCATTACAATTGATTGTTGCTCTCGTTGTTTGTTTTTGTTGTAGAATAAATGTTTTTTTAGCTATTTAATGAAAAAAGTACACTGGGTTAATGGTAGATTATAATTATTATAATACAGACAACAACGCCTCTTCTTTTATCTAGAAAGAAAAGTTTACTTCTAACTTTTAATTTTAAACTTTTCTTTCGCGTCTTTGGACCTCAACAAAAAAAAAAAAAAAAAAACATGAAAGGTGTCATTTCAATTCATTTCAAACATTCTGTTTGAACTATCTTGTGGCAGTTGTGGCCGATATTTTTCTTGGCGTGATATCAATTATTATCATTTTATTGTAAACAGAGAAAATAAAATGACGGTTTTATTTGTTGTTCGATTTTTTATTACTTGAAAGTTTCTTTCTCCACCACTGTTAGTCCAACAATGTTAAATTCTTTCAAAAAAAAACATGAACTTTCCTAAAATTTAAATTTTAATCATAGTTTCAGTATTTTTTGCATCGGTTTCTGTCATTTTCTCAATTGAGAATTCAACAAAAATCGGTGCAAACTAAGAAGAAAAATTGAGAGAATTTTTTTTTTAACAGTGAAATGATACGTCCATTGTGTATTTCTCTTGTCATCACTTTTGTTCGATTTGGGAGAAAAGAAGAAAAATAAACAATTAAATTGAGAATACAAATTGAAAAAAACACGATAATAATCGGATTATTAGATTTGTTCATTTATTTTGAAAAAGAAAAAGTTTTTTTAAAACTTTAAGTAATCACGATCTTCGGATAATCATGAACGATGATGAGAAACAATAGAAGAGAAATGAAACACCATTCAAGATTGGCGAACGATTGTTCTTTAAATGTTTTTTGTGTTTTTTTTCTAACACTGTTTTATGATCCAATGTCCATGTTTGATAATCCCTCTGAATCTCAACTCAAGCATCAAATTTCTGATCAAATGGTTCGAAGATCGAAAAAAATTTATGAAAGAAAATAGATGAAGGAAAAAAAACCTCCAGGTAAATTTATTTGCTTAGTAAATAAAATAACCTAAAACACGCTCACCTTTAGCGTTTTATTCACTCATTCATTTTAAAACACAAATTACACAACAATCACAACGACAACAAATCATATTATTGTTGATCAAAGCAGAAAAAAAACCACAATGAAAAAAGCTAGCCAAAGCATAACCATTATGATTATTATCCGTTATTATCAACAAAAAAAAATCCATTAAAATCAAATTATTTGAAACACGTGCAAGTGTTGTTTTGTTGCTCGAATGAATGGAGGAAAAAATGAATGAGTTATGAGAAACTAAAATTGAATTATCCTGCTTTAATGGAATAGAAAGAAAGAAAAATTATTTCATGAGATGAAAGAAAATCAAAAATACTTTTTTGATTCAGTTTTGTTGGAATGATCTCATAACCTGAACGAAAAAAAATTCAAGGTTTCTCATTCGAAGATATGAAAGATCAAATCACTAAATGATCGTTGCTATTAACAACAACAAAAAGCAAAATTTATATATCACATCGTTGCGTTTTCATTGCCATTCTTCGATCTAAAATGGATTATTCAGATTATTATCCAATCAACAAGATTTCCACTGTGATTGTATTGGCTCGATACTTTTTCTTCCGGAGAGTTTTTAAAAAAAAAAAACTCAATATATGAAGAGTTGGCTTTATTTTTGGATCAAAGTTTTTGAAGAAAATGGATTTCGATTATCCTGTTCGAAATGTGTGTTTAATGCATACTTACTGTTTCACTGTTATCTTCACGGTAATAGTTTGATCTGATAATCGCACTATAGTTATTAAGATGATGAAACTCTTTTTTGTGTGTTTGCGGAAGACTCATTCAAAACTAAATTAAAACTTTGATTATTATCATGTTTTTCTTCTCCCCGAAAAAAGCTTTAAAATTTTTCGAAGGTTTCATTTCGACATCATGATGTGACAATCGAACAAACACACACTCAATAGCAATACTATGTTAGATAGAAAGAAATTTCGGGATGATAAAATTGTGAATTTATTTCTTTTAACGGAACAAGAAAAGTTTACTTTAAAAAATGGATCTCAATGAATGGAATAGATTTGTTTTGGGGTAATTTTATTCAAACTGTTATTTATGGATTTTTGTTTTTTTTATTTATCAAACACAGATATTCCAAACCTATGCTCTCACCACAATTATTCATTATTTAGAAGATGCCGCTTTCTAGTATGGATTTAATACTGTCTATGCCTTCTTCTTTTTTCAAAACAACCAAATAAGCGAGAAAATCTCGGAAATGAATTCGATTTAGTGTTTTAGCTATTCAAAATTGATGAAGACGCCCTGAAATTATCCGATTAAAATTTGTGTGTGTGTTTGTTGGAAAGCTTTATGAAGAAGATTTTCTACTATTGAATTAATGAAACGAGAAGGAGCGCCTTTTTTTGTTTTATTGCAAAGTTAAATTAATTTCAATTATAAATAACAAATAATAAACAACAAAAAAAGTTATTCATCTTGGTCGTCAAACACACCTTCTTCCTGATAGGAAAAAAGAAGAAGCGGGAAATTTAATTTTTTTTACTGTTTGGGCGAAACAAGTCAATGAATGAAAAAAAAAACATCACTTCAAATGATGGTCAAAACTATTTATGGGATGATTCAAATTCATTTTAAACATATTGGTGGGTTATCTTTGATTTGAGTTTTTTGTTCTCGATAGTCCATTTTAATTTAGTTTTGTTTTTCAAGGAAATCTTAGTCTGTGGTTTCTTGACAATAACCATCACTCAGGTCCAGAACCGTTCTCATGATACTATCGATGGCATTTTTCAAAAATAATAAATTGGCTCGATTCAATAATTTGGAATTGTCTGCCGAGCTGTGATACTTGTCGGAACTTTTCTTACGCCAAGGACCCAGATCAGTTAGCAGAACGGCATTGATGGTGATGTTTTTGATTGAATGCGGATACCAAAACGATGAATGATCAGATCGCAGAAAAGTTTGATATGGTTTTAATTTTTTACTGGCCAAACCGGAGGTTAATTGTCGACCGTGTTTGGGCAATGGTACATCCATCACAAACAATTTGTATTTTTGTTGGTTTAGCCAATTCGCTTCCAACGACTGATACAATATCGAATCAATGTTCCTTCTAGCCCAAACTGCTGTGAAATCGGCTCGATATCGGTTTTGTCGAACTTTTTCGGTCCATTCTGGTAAAGCGTTCTGTGAGTAAAAAAAAAAATTCATTTTAGTTTCAAGTGCAAAAATAATGAGTTTTTAAGAACTTACACCAACTCCACTGACCGATTGCGAATTGATAGTGTTGTCATATTCAAGAAGCATATCGATTATCAAAGCTCCTTTCACAGGAACTTCATTTCTCTCAATTTCAATAGGATACAAATAATTTCGAACAAAAAATTTACTTCCAATTAAACCCTAATAAGAGGAGTGCTAATTTAATCAAGGTAAAAAATTATTCATTTTTCTTACATCCTCTTCCATATCAAACAGAACCAAGATTATGGTTGTATTCAATTGACATTTGTGTTGATATAATAGGCGAGCAATTTCTAGTACTGCCACCGAACCAGAACCATTATCTTCGACTCCTGGTGATCGAGGCACTGTATCATAATGTGCACCAATCACCAAAATACTATCGTTTTTGGTGTTTCGGAATCGTCCTGGGTAAATTCCGACAATGTTATGGCCTTTGTCATTACGTTTCTGACAACCAGAAAAAATCATTGATTCATCGATTTCAACTATTTTATATTTACCAAATTGTAAAATGTTTGAATGGCAGTTTGTAGACCATAATCGACAAATTTTTGTCTCAAATTTCTTTTCAATTTCACAAAACTGGTTCGATCAAACAGGTTAGTCCTAACATTAGTGAAATAATCATAGAACATTGTTTTTATCGAAGTTAACGAGCTTTTTGGAACGATTGGTTCTTGGATTGATGAAGATGTGGATGATGATTGCTTTCGATCATTATTTTGATCTTGTTTCCGTTGTATTTGTTGCTTTTCCAAATTTATGTGACGTTGTTTCAAAGCCCCAAACGGGAGTGGCATCAAAAAAATCGAAGAACTTCGTTTGCGCTCTTTTTTTTTATTGGATGATTTTTCGGTTACTGGAGGGAACAAAACAACAGAGTTATTTATAACAAGAATTTTTCTCATAAAAGTTTTACCTTGATCATGTCGACGACTCTCCGAGACTTCCATTTCATCTTCGATGAAGTTATAACGAAATTTTTTTTCGGGTTTCAATTTCACAAAACGACTCATTGGCGCCAAGTTAGTTCGTATCATAGAATCGATTTGGCTATTGTTTTGACCAAAGAAATCGTATTTAACATCATCATATATGTTGTTTTCCCACCAATCAGTAATATTCCATTTTTCATCCTGATGACCAGGACCATTACCTTTGTCTATTCTACCACGGTGTCTGTGAGCCTTGACATATTTTTGCTGATTAATCAAAATGATGGCCACTAACCAGAGCAGTAGAACAAAATTTTTAGCACAATTCAAGAACCGAGACGATGATGATGATGATGACCTTGACCCAAAAATTTGGTTTAAAACATTCTTCGAATATAAATGAAAATGAGTTTGATTGGAAGACATGATTTAGAAGAAAAAAACACAGATGAAAGATGTTTATTTGTCCGGGACGGGTTGTTAATTTTCAAACTAACTATGTTTGTTTATGACTAGAGCAAGTGTTGTTTTTTTTTTTTTCAATAAACTCTTGGTTTTTTCCTTTCCTTCAAATGCCGGTAAAGAAACATTCGACACTACCACTGTTTTTTTTTTTTTTTTCAAGGTTAGTATCAATTTTTTTTTCAATCAGGAATTTTGGTTTTGCAAACGATAATAAATGTTGACTTGTCTTGTTGTTTGACGTGCCAGACCAAACAACTTTTTCTGATCAGCAATATTTGAAGTGTGTTTGTTTAAAAGAAAAATTTCTTGAGACGACGAGAATGCGGTTATTGTTTAATTTGTTTATTTAAAAAATTTCTCGCTGAGCTTCATTTAATTTCTGATTAATGTTTGAAATTCTTTCTTGAATCTTTGACTGGAAGATTGACTTTCGATGATAATCTTCATAATGCTTAAGCTCGACTATTCTGATCTATTTTTATTAGAAATTCATTTTATTTTTTTTTTTGAATGAAACGCAGGGTGATTTTCAATAACCATCTGTGATTTTAATCAGAAAAAGAATAGTAAATCATTAAAATCGAATGAAAAAAAAATCCCTGTTCAAAACAAATGTTCCAAACAGATTTAACGGTTTCGAAAATTAATAACAAACCTATAGGTTGGGAAACAACAGATTTCAATTGTATCAAGTTGTGCGCCAAAGCGTGGTTGATGTTTTTTCTTCTTTAATCACAGTTTCCTTTACAGGTGATCAGATGAATTATCAAAGTGTTTACCAATATTCATAAATTTTTGTTCGAAAATTTTTCAAGAAATAATCAACTTGAATTTTAAAGCCGATCGCATCTGTGAAGATTGTTTTTTTTCTAATGGTATTTTTGTGGAGGTGTTATTCTTTCAAACTGAACAAATTGAATGAATGATGGTCAACCAATAATAACAAAAAAGAAGAAGTAATAACGTTTGAATGATGATGTGATGATGATAAAATGGATGGATTCTAATGAATTGCATCCATTCAGTTCAAAAATTCCTTAACGTTGGTGTCTTTCATTCATTGGTGATAATGGTAGCGGTGGTGGTAATGGTTGAACACTAGAAAAAAAACTAACAGGAAATTTCTTCGAAAGCTGGTTGTGTTCAAAGTGGCGGCATCGGCATTTCTTTTCTGTTCTGTCTGTCAGGTGAATCATTGAAACGAAACGTAGATATCATACAGGAATTTTTTTTTTGTAACAGGTTTTTTTTTTTAAAAAAACTTTAGGTGATTTTCGACTTCAAATGGAAAATTTTCTATTTTTTTTTTTCGGGAAAAAAAATTTCTTTAAAATTTGAAAATCCCTGTGTGGTGGCCAGCAATAAACGAACGAACAAACAACGAAACAAGAAATTAACTAAGAAATTTTTTCATTCTCAATTTTCAACATTAGATGATAATGATGATGATGATCAACAAAAAAAAATTATGAAACTTTTCTAGACAGGTAAGCAGGCAGACAGACAGTCAAATAGAAAAATGAATCTTTGAGAAAGAGTTGTCTAGAAAATCTTGTTCTGTTTTGGAACACAAGATGAATTATTAACTCAAAATGAAAATCATTGAAATATCAACAACAATAATGTATTATTTTTGGGATGGCGTCCACCTCGGTTGAAACAGGGCAGAGGAAAACAAAACAAAAAATGTTACGTTTATTGAATTGATTCACTTGTTGTTTGTTGAGTTATAATCTCTTGCTTAGAGCTTAGATTTGAAACACACCATATGATATGTTTCAATGTCCAATGGGCGTTTCGAGATGCTTGAAAAATCATCGTTGTTTGGCATCCAACGTTCTTTCTGTTTGAAGTAAGAATTTTATGTTATTTGAATATTTTTTTGTTTGGTTGGTTGGTTGGTTAGATGATTACTGCTTGCTTAATTGGTTGCTAGTTTTATTGTTAGGAAAAAAAATTTTTTAAAAACTCAGAAAAACGTGCCTTTGTTTCTCTAAATTAACAATAATAATAGGATATTGGAAGAAAACAATGAAACAACCAAAGGTTAGGATAATTAATTGATGCTGTAAATAGAAACAAAAATGTTTAAACAAAAAAAAAATTAGTAAATCATCAAAATGATCAACTCACAGAAAAATTTGAAATATTTTTAAATCAATTTCCCCGATGCGAAAATGAAGGAAAACAATGATTGTAAACTGTTGACTGTTTCAAATGTTTCGAATGTTGTTCACGATCAACAAAATATATCCTTTCCAAAGAATTGATGATGGCATTCTCGAGAATTTTTTTTACCAAAATATTCGGAAACTATTTGATTCATTTGATTTGTTAGAAATGTTTGAAAACAACACCATTTCTATTGAACAACTAAGATAGAGAGAGAGGGAGAAGATAAGTTTTTCCTTCTCCTCGGATTTTTTTTCGTCAGCACTGATTCTGAAATGAGGAAAACATAACAAATGTTCTGTTGTGTTTTCCATTTCAATGGAATGTTGTTCATTCTACCTGCTCTATCTATTTTCAGCTTTTGAGCTGTTTAGAATACGGAAAATGGTACTTTCAGTTTTCTTTTCCATCTTTTCAATCAAATTCTGTCAAAAAAAAATCTATCTTTACTATGAATTTTTCGAGACAAAACCCCAGGCAACAGATGTCAAAAATAGAAGTGAAATTTTTGATGTTATTGTTTTTCTTTAATCTAAACTTATTATTATTAGTATTATTATAGTGTGTTGACAACAGAAAATAAACAAATTTACTTCCAATTGACTGATGATCTCTGAATTTTTTTTTCTGAATGATACGTGAACAGAGAAAATCAATCAACAACAACAAAAATTTACACGCACCATTGAAGTGTTGTACTACAAAATTTGGTACATAAGAGTATTAAGAACAATAAATCGTCATCTAAAAATCAATCATGCAAAACATCAACAACAACAAAAATTTTCTGCTCTAAAACAGTTTCAACAAATTAACCAAACGAACCAAAAATCGAAAATGTACGTAAATCAAAACTCTGTCAGTTTCAAGTCGATTTAATTCAATTTCATTTCTCTTCCTAGGAAACCTAATTTCATGTTTTGCTTTTTAGTTGGTCATAATTTCAGTAACATAGAATAGACAATCAATTCAATCAAACAAACAAAAATCCACGCTGAAAATCAAAAAAAAAAAAAAAAAAACGATTGAAAACTCTTTTCCAAAATTACAATCATGGTAATGTGGTTACACAATTCGGGAAATCATTCCATTATCAAAAATAATCTATATTTTTTTAGTTAACAAAAAACATTATTTTCAAACAAAAAAAAACCTTCATACAGATCTCAAGGTGAGAGAATTGGAAATACCATAATTTAATATACACAAACTTGCCGTAGCATACTATTATCTTGGCTTATTATGATCACAGCTAATTGAATCAAATATTTTTAGATCTTATTTGAGTTCAATTCAAGTTTCAAAAAAAGATTGTCACAAAAAAAGTCGATTATTGTTATCATTGTGATTGTTGGACATTCAAAAACCAAACGCCAAACGAAACGAAAAAATGTTCATCTATTTGAAATGTGAATGAAACGTAAGCCAAAAGAAAAAAAAATCAAGGTTTGTTGCCCTTTTTGTTGTCAGATCAACATTAATAATATCAAGGTGTCATTAAAATGCTGAAGAAAATTTTTTTTGGCTGGTCGTAACATGATCCAAAAAATGTATGACAGTTTTCAACAAAAAAACTTTCAATGAATTCATTATCCCACTGATGACCACTATCACGACGATGATGATTTGGTCAATCATTCTTTTTTTTTGAGCAAATCTCTTGGATACAATGCAATTTGAAATTATTCAACAAATTTCCGCATCAACAAACATAATACAAGGCAACAACACCCAAATGTTTGTTGTTCCATTTGGTTCAAGGTTTTTTTTTCACAAAAAAAAAAAATTCTGTTGTCTAATTTTTTATCTAAAAGCTCAAAATTGTTGCTGAAAATTCTGTTGCCTATTTTTCTTCGTTTTTTTTTCCATCATTATTATTAATCTTTAATCATTTCAAAGTGTTTGAATTTTTAGTTGAAACGAAGCAGAAAAAGAACTGTAAACTGGTTTCGACAACGAACTTTGAACTTTGTTAGCTTGGTATGGTTGATTAGTACATTGAAGATTAAATGTTGTTGAACTTTCGATCATAAAAAGGTCGATGAATTTTCAACAGAAAAATCAAGTAAACATTTTTGGTTGTTCTGGTGTAGATTGTATGAATATCAACTCCTCTTCTCTCATAATGTTCATTTCAACCATTATCATCTGTGGAAACCAACGAATGAAAGTGATGAACCCTCTCTCTTATTCAGGTATAAGGCACACTAGAAAAAAAGGTTGTTCTCAAGAAGATTTATTACCACTATCTACTGCTTTCTCTCTTGCTCTTTCTCTCCGTTGAAAGAATCTTTTTTTTTCAAAACATAAAGAAGAAAATTTTTCGACCTTTCACCATTTTGCAGCAACTTTGGACTAAGCTGTTCATCAAACAAAATAATTCCATTAAAAAAAAAAAAACAAAAATCAAACAAATTGATGATGCACCATTCTGGTCATTGTCATAACAGAGGAGGACACTACCACCACGACGGCCATCAACCAATCATGCCAAAAATGATAACTGTTTTGATGACCATCATCTTGTCGGTTTTGGCCAAGAATAACAACAATGATGGAATTGTTTTGGCTCAATCAAACAATGATGGGATAGTCGCCACAACCATTGTCAGTGATGAATCGATTGCCAAAAGTTTTATCAAAGAAATCAACGAACGATTGCAACTGTTGAATGTGGCCGTGGTCAATGCCAGCTGGAATTTCAACACTAATATTAATCAAAAAAATGAAGCTAGTTTGGTGAGTTTTTCTTTTCCTCGTTCATATGCTGTCAAAGAAAAAAAAAATTGAAAAGACAATTGATCAATTTGACAAAAAGGTCATCCCACCTACGGCATCATCTCATGCATTATCAAATTATATTCTTCATCTTGTTCTCGTATATAATTGGATTGATGTACAAATGATTGATAGAGTTCAGTTAGTTCACCTTGAGACAAAGACCATTCTAATGATAATAATCAAATGTTTTTGTTTATTTCTGTTTTCATTATTCACCGAGGAACGTGAAAAAAAACTTTCGAAACAGCTATAGCTGTTTAAAAAAGCAAAAGTATATAAAAAAAAGTATACTTTTATGTCGAACACTAATTTTCGAAAGAAACAAGCTATTTGGAAAGACCCTAAGCTCTTCATTCTTTTCCCGATTGATTGAAATTCATAATTTTTTTGATCCCTCCATATGATAACATTTTTTTGTTTTTATTCGAAAAGCTTCAAGAAACTGCCAAATTCAATGCTGAGCAGAAGAAAATTTGGAAAGAAGCGAAACGTTTCGATTATCGTTCATTCAACGATTCTCTATTGAAAAGACAATTGGAGAAACTTGTGGTGGTCGGTGTTGCCGCTCTCGATGATGAAGAATCCAAGCGAGTTAGTATATGCTTTTTGAAAGATTTTGAGATGATTCTACTCTTATTTCTGGTTATTAGTTTACAAACATTTCAACAGAAATGGAGAAAATCTATTCGAGCTCGACGGTTTGCATCAAAGAAAAGTGTGGACTAGACTTGGAGCCAGGTAATAACAAACTAAATTGAATTTTTTAAACAAAAATCGGTTCTAGATCTCACTAAAATTGTTTCGGAATCTCAAGACTATGAAGAGTTGAAAGAGGTTTGGGTCAAGTGGCGAGATGTAGCCGGCAAACCAGTACGATCTCTTTACCGCGAATATGTTCAACTTGGGAACAAGGCAGCCAAGTTGAACGGATTTAAAACTTTGGATGATCTCTGGTTGTTTCCGTGGAATACACCGAATTTCAAGCAACAAGTCGCTCAACTTTGGGACGAAGTCAAACCATATTATCAAAAGATTCATGCTTACGTTCGAAAACGACTGCGTCACAAATATGGTTCACTGATGCCAAAAGACGGGACAATACCCGCACATTTGTTGGGAAACATTTGGGCTCAAACATGGAACAACATATTTTCTTTGGTGGCACCGTTTCCCGGGAAAAAATCTCTCGATGTCACTGAAGCAATGAAAGCTCAAAACTATACTCCATTGGATATGTTCCGCTTGTCAGAGAAATTTTTCACTGATCTGGCATTGATTCCGATGCCGGAATCGTTTTGGCAACATTCAATGATTGTCCGACCAAACGAACGTAAGGTGGTCTGTCACGCTTCGGCTTGGGATTTTTACAATAAGAAAGATTTTCGTATCAAAATGTGTACTAGAGTAAATATGGAAGATTTGATCACCATTCATCACGAAATGGGCCATATTCAATACTATTTACAATACAAAAATCAACCTGTTCCATTTAGAGAGGGAGCTAATCCAGGATTTCATGAAGCGGTTGGAGATTTGTTATCATTATCAGTCTCTACACCGGGACATTTGAAAAAAATCGAATTACTTACTGAGGATGTCATCGATGATGAAGAGTTGACATTGAACTATCAAATGCAAATGGCATTACAAAAAATTGTTTTTCTACCCTTCGGTTATTTGATTGATGCTTGGCGATGGGATGTCTTCTCTGGTAAAATTTCATTTGAGAATATGAATCGGCAGTGGTGGTGGTATCGTTTAAATTTTCAAGGCATTTCACCACCAATTAAAAGAAATGAACGAGATTTTGATCCAGGAGCTAAATATCACATTCCGGCTGGTATCGAATATATCAGGTTTGTCTTATTAATGTTACTTTGAAAAAAAATTGATGAATTTAAAACAATGCGTAGATATTTTGTCTCGACCATAATACAATTTCAATTTCACAAATCACTTTGCAAAATTGCACAGCCAAACATTCCGTTACACAAATGTGACATTGATGGTAATCTTGAAGCAGGAGAACGTTTGGCTCAAATGTTACAATTGGGATCTTCAGTTGATTGGCCAGATGCCATGGAATTGATTACTGGCAGTAGAACGATGAGTGCCAAACCGATGATCGAATACTTCCAGCCATTGTTTGTCTACATTGACAAGCAACTTCAAAACGAAACAATCGGATGGGAAGGAGTCTCGATCGGTAAGTTCTTTTGTCTCTCCACCAGTCGTTGATCAAACATTGAAAAAACTTTTTTTTTTCCTATCATTCATCGATTTAGACGATTATTTTGAATGAAAACTTCAATGATCCATTTTTATTTGTCTTCGAAACCATCTGCAGTTTGAACAAATATCATTTAGTTCTTTTCTGGCGGCGGCGACAATAACAGTAACAATCTCATTTTTGTTGAATTTTTTTATATTTTTGATTAGGATTTGCAACATATTTTCACACCTTTCTCTTGAAAAACAAACAAACACAAACACGCTCGGCAACTTAATTAATTTCAATGGTCAAAAAACTAAAATTAGGTTAACGGTCAAATTCATTTGAATGGTTTTTTATAGAAATAAATGTCAGAGTGTCAGTGTGTGTTGTCACTCTCGTTAAAAATGTATTTTATTTTTAAATTTTAGGAATGGAGGCTTGTTCGATTGGTTTCACCAAAAACGAAGGCATCTCAACAAAAACGAATGATGATGATGGTGGTAGTTTTGTTTGATCTTGATCATCAACAATCCTCATTTGTTGATTACGGAAATATCGGGCACATTCCATACCGAGTTTGACACCGGTTTTCCGATCATATGGCGAGGGACAGATGGGCATCTGTAATTTGGTTATATCGATAACATTGACCTGAATGTTTGGTTTTTGTTGATTATCGTGAAAAATGGACTGATAAATGGGAATGATTTTCGAAGCTATTGGATCGTGTCTGTGGTTCCGTGATATAAAGTGTTGTAAAAAAAAATTTTTTTCAAATTTCACTGATATTACATCAAAATGAAAACGTTCTCTTGATTTTTGATCATTTGTTCGAAAAGTTTAGTGGCATCGTTTTTGACCATTTCAACATCAATATTGGTTGAGTTGAGTAAAGATTTTTGCATGGGATAAACCAGTGAACAACAAACAGCCATTGAAAACAATGAAGGCTGAAACAGATCAACCGAGACAATGTTCAAATGTAGTTGAATCAAAAACAGTTGATTGTAGGTTCCATTCGAAGAGAAGACCAGATCAGAAATTTGTCGAATCGTTTTATTCAAAACCGAATCGTTACCCAATCGATTGTTAGCAATGTCATGTTGCATACCGGCAGGTAAATAACAGACACATAAATTTTTCAGCTCTTCAAATCGATTTGAATAATGTTGAAACGCTTTGACTGCATCTAATGCCAATCGATCACCAACCAAACACAAGTGTTTTATGTTATTCAAGCTTAATGTTTCAACGATTTTTTTTATGTTCTCATCATTCAGCGAGGTCATTTGAGTCGTTTTCGGCATTGATCCAATCATCGAGCCACTTAAACTTGTAAATCCAGACAAATCATTCCATGAGAAATTGGTCCAATTGTTTTGGTAAAGTCCTTCGATGCCATCGCAAAAAGCTAAAATTTTTATGTTTTCTGATAGGGCATAACGAACAAACGAAAATAATGTGGCATTAATGCCGGGCATTGGTACACCAAGATGAACGACTCCCCATGCCGTTCTTTTTGATTGACCAGATTGAATGTGATTGTTTTTGGTTGTGGTGGATAAAAGGCGATTAAAATTTTTGAAAATATTTATGAAATTTTCACCGCGTTGTTTCATCACTAAAGACCAGTTATGCTCTTTTGCGTATTGTTTTAAATTTCTAATTCCTTCGATACAGAACATCAGCGGTTTTAACTCGATTCGACCTTCGTTGAATGTTAAAATGGCAGCCTCGCTTTTTTTCTGCTCAATGACATTGAAAGCTTCGATACCCATTTTGAATGACATCAAATGATCGAAAGCCGAAGTATGCCCACCACGTTGAATGTGACCCAATACAACTAATCGAGTGTCGATGTTGCACTCTTTGGCTAAAAACTCTCGGATAGAGTCTGATTTGATGCAATTACCATCACTATCGCAAGCCCCTTCAGCAACCAAAACGATATGATAATATTGGCCCTTCAAACGTTCGTAGTTAATTTGGGTTCGTAAATTTTTCTGCCATTCTTCAGAATTACGATGCGGGGATTCTGGTATGAAAACATATGAAGCTTCAGTTCCGAGAGCGGCAGATAAAGCTAGATAGCCACAGTTTCGGCCCATCACTTCAACAACTATTGCTCGGTCATGGCTGGTGTAAATGATAACTCAAATAATTGAAATTGAAATGAAAGTTTTAACCTTTTGGCTGTTGTTTTTAATGTGTCAATGGCTTCTACAACTCTACACAAAGCTGAATCAGCTCCCACTGTCATTTCTGAGCCAAAAAAATCATTATCAATTGAACCGATAATTCCGACAATACACAGTTTGCTGTTTGATTTGTTTTCATCAATTAAACCTTCTTTAATAAACTCTTGAACATATGCTGGCCATTCTTGACGAAGTAAATCAGCGCCAGTCAACGAACCATCACCACCAACAACAACCAAGTTTTCAATATTCAATTTCAATAAATTCAATGCCGCTTTTCGGCGACCTTCAACTTGATAAAACTCTTTACACCTTGATGATCCAATCACTGTTCCACCCTGTTTGAAAAAACTCATATAATTGAAACAAAAAGCGATTCCTACCTGTTCAAGATTAAATTTTAAATAATTGAGATCGGCTTTTTCAATTGAATTTGAACTATCATCAACCAAGCCAGCATAACCGTTTTCAATCATGTAAACATCGACACCGGTCGATTCGGCTCTTTTAGCCAAACCAAACAGAACACTGTTCATTCCTTGAGAATCTCCACCACTAGTCAAAATTGCGATTGCTCCTTTCAAATTTTTCAAAGAGCGATTATTGCTTGTAAATGGTTCTTCTCGAGAATTGTTACTTTGAGATGTTGCCTTGTGTTTCCATCGCTTTGCCGAAGCAATGATCTTAGGCTTTTTTTCGCTATATTCGTTTTTTGCCATAATTTTATTTTTGCTGTGGGGCAAATTATTTGAAATTTGATAGCAGAAAAAAAATCCACAATGAAAACAAAAATTTGATTCATTTTTATATTTTTTTCTTAATGGAAAAACTATTCTAAAATATTTTCAATGAAATTTGGAACAAAAAACTAAAATTTGAATTTTTTTTTTTTTAAATAATCGATTTCAACAATCGATTATTTTTCTTAAGAAAATGAAATCGATTGTTTTGACTCGAACACACACACTTCGTATGTTGAGCGGGGTTGTTATTCTGTTTATTTCAGATTTTAGAATTTTGGCTTTTTATTTCAACCCGGACAAGCTTATTTTTTTCAATTAATAAAACATTTGAAGACAATGCTTAAAAATAGAATATTGATGAAGAAGAAAGTTTTTTGAATTTCGACAAATTTTTTATGTTTTCTTTATTTTAAAAATTTCACTGGCGTGTTACAAATTGATTAATATTCGAAGCTTTCAGACGCACGTTTTGATCAAATAAAGCCGGTTCTTAGTTTAGGCTTTTCTCCAATCTGAAAGATTCGGAAGAGATTTTCTGCTTTTTATTCATTGTTTTAATCTATTTGATAAAATTAAAATTATGGATCATCATGGAATTTCATCATCGTCTTCGTATGGCTATAAAAAAACCTCAAAGCCTTCTACTGTCAAAGAGCATGACAGATCTCATCATCATCATAATCAGTATGGGTCCAATATAGATCGTTTCAATCATTCATCTTTAGCACCATCTTCAATGCCGACTCGACGAGACATTTCTCAATATTCTGCGATATCGCCTAATGGCGATGGCCGATTGTCTACATCGACCACTATGTACGCCAGCGATAAACAACCGCTATTAAGTGTTAGTAAATATTCTAGTGACATGAGTGTCACAAGCGGTGAAGCAGTTTACCATCATGTTTCATCATCTCGTCAATCATCAATTTTGCCTTCGTCCACAGTTGGACCAGGTTCGGTCTCCTTATTAGAAAAATATTTTACTTATGATGAAATCAAACGATTCAACGATTATAATCGTTTTTTGGTTATGAGCTCACCGGAACGTCAAAAAAAATTTTACAGTACACTCGATTCGAACGAATACAAACGTTTTTTTGACTATTTGGAACATGAGAAAACTCTGCGTGATGGTAAACCGTGTCTATTACCTCCACTACGAACCTATTCGCCACCCCGAACTGTTGATTCGTTCAGTGAATCAGAACTTCGTTATTCTTCCTCATATCCAAATTATTCTTATCAGAACGACAATGAAATAGCGGCATCTTCATTAAAGTACGATTCTGATTTACATCAAGATCGTCATCATCCAACTGCTTTGCTCAATAATCCACTATTACCACAATCAATTCAGTCATTAAGTTCTAGCAATCAGTATTCAAGTAACAACAATAAAACTTATGGTTATGATAGCTATGGTAGGTATCCAGAAGTTGTTGGGCAAGTTGTTTCTTCATCATATGGTAAACCATCTTCGGCAGTCTATCCATCAGAACGGCCGGCAGAACCTAGAAGCCGTAGTCGTAGTCCACTTTTGTCTGGGTAAAAAATTTTCTTTCTCAAAGGTTTCAAGTTTTTACTTTGTTTAATGTATTTTAGATATCCATCTTCAAGAATGCCATTAATTCCAGCGGTACCGGGTTCTATCCCAGAAACAATGGATCCTTATCATCGTCATCAGATTGCAAATCACGAAACGTTGTCAAACCGAAGAGTCCTCCTAGCTAATAATCCTTATTCTGAATCAAGAAAATATGATGAGGTAAAGGAGAAAAATTTTTTAATGTTTCTGAATTTTTGAATTCTGTTTATTAGTTCAAAAATGACGGTATGGTAAAAGCACCTTTGATTAATCGAACAAGTTCATTAGTAAAAACAAAAACAACAGCATCAAGAATGAAGAGTGACAATAAAAAGAAGGATGTTGGTAGAAGCAGAGTCGGTAAAGATCGTCATGATAATCATAATAGTAATCGTCGCTCCAGTCAAGGTGGCCACATTTCAAAATCTAAAAACAATCTAGCTTCTTCATCATCAACAAAATCGTCATTAGTACCGGATAGTAGTAAGATTGAGAATTTAGAAAAGCATATCAAGTTTTTAGAGAAACAGTTAAATACGACTGTTGAAAACTTTAAACGACGTGAGTTTTCATTGAAGGAATCTCGTAAACGTCGTTTCTCTCCCAAAAAAAAATCACCTTTATCGTTGCCAAGTAAAAAAGCTCGTAAAGCAGAAAATGGCGAATCGACAGACAATCGTGCGTCAAGATCGAAAAGCATTACACGTGAAAAATATTCAAAAGAAAAGGAGCTGGTGAATGAAGCTTTGGATCTTCCAACAGCGGGCGATGGTACCGATTTAACTGTCATTAAAAACTATCGGATACCAAAAAAAATGGTGAACAAAACGTTAGAAAACAAATCACAGGAACAATTGGTGGTTGTGGTTAAACCGAAAAAAAAATCATTTCCAAAAATTCCGGCAAGAATCAAAATAAATTGGAACAAACTAAAATCAAGAAAGATGGCAAGATCGAGGGATCGAAACAATCTGAGAAAAGAAAATCACCGCCACCATCAAGATTCAATAAAAAACGAGAACAATCAAAACCCTCTCTGGTACGATCGCCACGACCTAATAAAGTGCCGTTCCGATTGTCTAACGAAGAGATTATAAAATTTTTACCAGAATATCAATATTGCCGAATGTGTCATATGTTTTTCAAAAAATCTCAAGATTTTTTGTACCATGTACACCGTGATCGTCATTACAGTTTGCTTAATAATTCGGATTTTCTCACCATAAAAAAAGCTGAAGAAAAGATTTTAAGTCAGAACACTTTAACAGCTAATAAGGGATTGAAGCCATCATCTTCGTCATCGTCTGCCAACACCGAGGCATCGTTGGCTAGTACTCAAAACAATGAAACAAATGATTCCAAGTCTATTAATTCGTTTGAAATCGGATTGAATGAGAAGCCACATCAACAGGAACTTTTCACAGACATAGGTTTGATCTGATTGATTTTTCTTGAATCGAATGGAATATTTTTTTATTTTCTTAACAAAAAAAAAACAAACCAAATTGGAACAGGAACTGAATTTATCTATCCGATGGTTTCGTTTTATTGTGATTTGTGTGCCAAAGTTTTGCTAACCAAAGAGGAAGCGGAAACACATCTCAATTCAGAAAAACATTTGTCACTTTATAAGGTTTGTTTGAAGCAGGAAAAAAAAAGTTTGATCTGAAAAATTGTTCTGCTTGAAAATTTCCCCATTAGAAATACACCAAGAAAAATGTTGAGTTCTATAAAAAATTCAACGAAGAACGACTCGAAGATTTTAAACATTCCCAATATTGGAAAGATTTCATTTTTGAAAAAAGAAAACGTTACAATGAAGAATCGTCTACTAAAAGTGGTGAAGAGGATCATTCTGCTTCAAAGAAACGTAGATTGGATGATGAAAACATTGAAAATGAAGTTAAACGGTTGCTTGATTTGATCATCAATCGTATATCAGATTTGAACCAAAGCAAAGTTTCCACTAAAAACAATCATTCATCAAATACAACATCTTCGTCTCATAAACGGGAAAAGCATCTAAGTTCCGATTCGAAGCCAAACAATGGTTCAAATGATAAAGTGTCAAAAATTGTCGAGATTACCAGGACGCACCTAAATGTGGAAAATAAATCAACAAAAAATGATGTTTCTAATAGAAACAAGCCAGAAACAACCAATTTGATAAACGATTCAACCAAAAATAAAAAGGTTGAAAAACAAGTCAAAAGTGGCATTTCCAAAAATACAGAGGATACCGTTGAGAAGAAACGCTCATTACAGCAACAAATCAAACCAAAGGTTACCGGTGATTATGGCTCACTAAAGCCAAATCGTATCACAAGATCATCATCAAGATTGAAATCAGACAATCTAATATCCGATATCAATTTAAACAATACCGCTCAAGTTGATTCTTCGAAAAATGAAAAACCAAAACTGTCACTAAACAAAAAAGTGATCAATAAAAAAAATTCAAAATTGGAAGTCAATAAAAAGAACAATGACCATCAAGATAGCAATGAGGTTATTTCCGAAGTTAAAACTGTTGAACAAGATGACGAAGAAGCGGCGACAGAAGTCGATGAGGATGATGATGTCGTTACCGAAGCCGATGAAGAATCTTTTAACGAAAATGAAGATGAAAATGATAATGAAGAAGAAGAAGAAGACGACGATGATGATGATGATGACGAAGAAGGATTTGATGTTTTAGATGAAGCCTGATGGCCAATGATTGACTAATAATAGTTTGTATACTTTCATTAATCATTCTCTACAAGACTGGAAAATGTTTTGAGAATGTGTCAAACTACTAAAAGTGTGTTAAGCACTTGGTGATTAACTTTGGTTAAATTTTTTTTTTCTCTTTCTTTCTTTTCGCGAGAAATATTCTCAGCAACAAATATATCTTGTTGCTTTTTAGTTTTATTAATTGATTCTTTTCCAAAAAATAGTTGAAACGTTTTAATTTTCTTTTCACAATTACGTTTTCGTAATTTTTTTTTCTTTTTTCAAAATTAAACCTCATCTTTTTTTCGATTTTAAATTCAAAATTCATTCAATTTTAGTTGGTGATTTGATAATTTCAAACCCATGAATGTGGTTATCTCGAGATCCAACAAACAAATGATTTTCATAAAAAATTGGCGAAGCGAAAACCTGTCCACAAAGTTTTTCTGGTGAATTTTTCTTTGAACCTGTTAGTACATCGATAACGTGAAAAGTTCCATTAATATCGATGGCGATTAGCCGTTTCGAATCGGGCAAAAAAATAACATCGGAATAGATCTCGGCTTCGGTCAAGTATTCCCATTGATTTTCAATTTGGGGTGGCTGTTGTTGATTTGTTGAAGCATCATCATCATTGTTATAGTTCAAGATTAAAGCTATCACTTTTTTAGCATGAGATCCGCAAACTATCATCACAGTTTCATTGGATAGATTTAGGCATAGCGGTGATGAAAAAATGGGACCATCAATAGAAATTTGCCACAAAACAGATCCATCAAGGCTCTAGAAACCGAAACAGATCAAAATAAGTTCATCTATAAAATCAGAGATTTTACCGAAACAGAAACGATTTTCGAATCAACAAGTCCAACGATGATTTGTTGCCTAAAACCATTAAAGCAACTGATTGGCGTTGAAAAAATAGGTTTCAAAGAAATGGATTTAGACCATAAAATCTGTGGATTTTCTGTGGCAGTGAAACAAGCCATGGTTCCGTTTAAAGTGGCGCTCACCAAAGCAAAACCAATTTCACTATTCTCCCTGTTTATTCTCAGAGGACTACTGACGATTGCCGAAGAACTTATGTTGATTTTCAATTGGAGTTGACCAGATTGTTGAAACCATCCGTAAAGATGATGATCATATGAACCACAATAAACTGTTGATGGCCACAAATCACAAACCAAAGCTGTACAGCGTATTTGATCGTTAGTTTGATAGGACCAAATTACAGAGCCCGTAGATATTTCAATAGCTTGAAATGAACCGGCGTAATTTCCCAAAAACAATAGTGAACCACAAGTGCTAGCCACTGGACTAGCTTCAATTCTGCAAGCGAACCGAGTTGACCAAATTTTTCGTGAAATAGAACCACAAGTTTCAAGATTGATAGCACATATCAAACCCGAATGAGAAGCTGCTATTAGAATAATTTGAGAACTATTCCGTTTGATCAATAAAGGAGTTGAATCAACACATTCTTCCATGAAAAACGACCATTTTTTAGTGATGTCGAGCCTGATCGATTTGGCTGAAGAATTTTCCTGAATGAAATTTCGATTTGAATTTTTTGAAACAATTGCAACTGTACTGTGGACGTAACCATTAGGTAGATTATTTGATTGTTTATTTTCAGTTTTTTGTTTTTTCAGCTTTTCACCTTGATCTTTGGAACTGATTATTTTGGTATCGAATTTTTGTTTTAATCGAATCAGATAATCCACTAACGATGATAAATTCATTTTCAAAAGAGATTCAAACAAATTATGATCATTAATCGCAAAGTACGACTCAAGCTCGATGACAATTTGCAGGATAGCCATCGATTTTATTCCATAATCGATGAGTTTTCTATTTTTTTCATCAATCTTGACATTGGTGACATTAAAAACAATATCAATGATTGTTTTCCAAACACTGTTTTTAGTGATTGTTTCCTTGACTAGTGGTGAGGGACATAATGTACGACAAAGCTTGGAATCGATAATCGTTGACAATTTACGAGAATCAAGCTTTCCATTTCGATTCAGAATGATGAGTTGCGATTCAATGAAATGAAATCTAAACGCCAAACGATTGCTCCACAGCAATCGGTCCCACAACAACTTTGTCACATCGCATTTAATCTGATTACAATCAACAAAATTCTGATTCATAACTAAAACTATATCAATCACTGACTGTTCGTTCCATTTTCCCGCAAAAACGTGACACTGTTCGATTTGAACTTTTCTGGATGAGTTTGAATTGAAATTTCCCATTATCAAGTTTTCAATCTGCTTGAAATGACATTTAACACCATTGATTTTAACGAAGCTCGATTGAAAACTATCTAGTCGATTGGCAAAATAAATCAGATTTGAAGCAACATTTGAAGAATTTTTCAATTTCAAACTAAAACCAACGTCTTTGGTAGCTAGTTTTGCTTTGAAAACCCATCGTTGATTCTGATAGATCAAACATTTTCTTGTTTGGCTTTCGATTTGAATTTCGTTTTGATTATTCAAATAAATTTTGGTATGACGAATAGGACGGCCGACAATAGGCATTGTTGATACAACAGTCGAATGTTCCAAATTAAACGGAAAACTCTTCAGTTTCTCATCCGGAAGAATATGCTCCAAATTTTGATTGAAACGAAAAATCGAAGCCCAGACACTCATCTCGGTCAAACCATAAAGATTGTAAAAACTGATAGGTGGTTGAAATCTTAAATTAAATTGTTTCAAATCGTGAATTGTAGGACTTGTTTCCCCACCAAAATTGACGCAACGTAACTTGAAAGACATTTCTGATCGGCTAAGACAAGGCGCTAGACGACTCCACAACGACGGTGTACAAGTCATAAATGTCACCTCAAATTTGGAGATAATTCTCGTCAAATTATCGGGCATGTTTCGCAACGAATCACTAATCAATATGATGTGGCAAAACGAACTAAGACCAAGAAAAAGATCACAATATGATGGGTCGAAAGTGAATGGTGAACAAACCAGAATAGTATCCTCTTTCTCCGAAAGCCGATATTCTTCAATGAAATCTTCAACATTGGAAATGATAGAGGAATGTGGTACAAAGATGCTTTTATTTGATAGTAAACTTTGTGAAGTCGTACCAGATGTATTGACAACGTAGGCGATATCGATATCAGCGTTCAAGTTTTTTACAAATTTCTCATCAGATGCCAAACGAATCAAGAGAAAAAAATCTTTAAACAAACATTTTTTTTCAAAATTTTGCTCCGGAGCGAAACGGGATAAAACTTGAACAAGCTCATCTATACGGTTTTTGGAACACACAAACGATTCAAATGAATGAAAAAAACTTAATGAAAAATTCAATACATCGCTCAACATTTCTTGCCTATCGATAAGATAAAAGGGACGATCGATTAAATTGATTGAAACCATAAAAACTGGTGCCCATTCACCAAAATCACCATACAAAATCAACGGTGAACGAATCATAATTTTTTCAGATTTCTCATGTTCTTCATCCTCAATTGAAACGTCGTTTATTTTGATAAAACTGTGGCTCAAAACTGATAGTTTTTCGAAAATATGAGAACATGAATCCAAAAATTGGCCATAGCTGATGGTTTGAATGTTCGAATCAAAATCTAGATAGGTGATGGCCAATTGTGGAAGCTCTTCCAAATGTTTTGATTCTTCATTTTTCACTTTATCTAAAAAATTCAAAAATTTTCTTTTTAGTAAAAGATCGGAGATTCTTCCAGCCTTCAAATTGGACATCAAAATTTTTGATAAATTGAAAAAAAGTCAAAATACGATTATAATGCCATCTGTGTTTGAAAACTAAATCACAGCTGATTATCAAAAGCACTGCTCGACTTGACAAATTTTTTCCGCATAATTTCATCACTATCATGTCTCAATCAGACCAACCTCGGTTATCGAGAACATGGAAACATTTGAATAAAGTGGTGACACGATCCGGTCCATTCGCTCACAAAGACAAAGAATTGGAGAACAAATCTGTTAATGAGCTGATGAAAGATTTTCGTGTTTTGGTTATTGGTGCCGGTGGTCTCGGGTGTGAGATGTTGAAAAACTTGGCCATGTCTGGTTTCATCAACATTCATGTCGTCGACTGTGATACGATCGAATTATCAAATTTAAATAGACAGTTTTTGTTTCGATCAAAGGACATTGGCCGTAGTAAAGCAGAGGTAGCAGCTGAATTTATCAATTCAAGAGTTTCAGGATGTCAAATCGTTCCACATTTCAAAAAAATTGAAGATTTATCAATGAGTTTTTACCGAACTTTCAACACTATTGTTTGTGGATTGGATGCCATTGAACCACGGTTATGGCTTAACAGTACTCTTCATCAAATGTTGTCGGTCGACCGTAATGGCTATCTACTTCATTCTGTACCATTGGTTGATGGCGGCACCGAAGGTTTCAAAGGCAATGCTCGTATAATTTTTCCTGGTTGTGGTGAAGGCCCATGCATCGAATGTATGATCGACCTTTATCCACCAAAAGTTAGCTACCCTTTGTGTACGTTGACGCAACGTCCTCGTTTGCCTGAACATTGTATTGAGTATGCCAAAATTGTTCAATGGCCGCGAGATAAGCCATTTGGAGAACAGCAGCCATTGGACGGTGACGATCCGACGCACATCACTTGGATATACGAACGAGCCTCCGAAAGAGCCAGTGAATTTGGTATTGAAGGCGTTACTTACCGTTTAACTCAAGGTGTCGTCAAGAACATTATTCCAGCAGTTGCTTCGACTAATGCAGTAATAGCCGCGGCATGTTGTACTGAAGTCTTCAAACTGGCGACTGACGCCAACCCTTATCTCAACAATTTCATTGTTTTCAACGATTCTGATGGAATCTATACTTACAAATATCAAGCGGAAAAAAATACCAATTGTCGGACATGTAACATACCTCCTTCGAAACAAATTTCGGCATCCCCTCACATCACATTGAAACAATTCATCGAAACGTCATTGAAATCGTATGGCATTAACGAAATTAATTCGCTACAAGTTCAACGCCAACAAGCAACTGTCCCTTTGTTTTTGAAAGGCATGGAGTCGATTTATGAAACCAATTTATCGAAAACATTTCAAGAACTAGAAATCGAACACGATCATCAATTGTTGGTGATGGATGAACAATGGTCTTGTAGAATATTTTCTGTTGATTTTCCTAATAATCACGATGATCTCAACTAAGAAACAAACAACTCAATTAATAATGAAAGTGATTCCATGCAATAATTGTTCATTTGTTGATACTTTTTCTTGGGTTTTTGGTCAAATATTCGAAAAAAAGAAAGAATAAAAAATTTAAAAACACTGTTTACACGCGATGCTAACAAGATTGGAATAGTCGAGATCCAAAATCACGTGTCTCTCTGTCTATGAGTGATCGGTGCTCATGTCAAAAGATAATTCATAGTTCTCAAGATTTTAGCAAAAATTTTATGAATTTTTCTTTGATCAGTGCCAATCGATGTTTGGCATTCTTTAGTTTTTTCAAAAAATTTCGAAAAAACTTTCAATTAACAATGATGGCCAATGATGGTGATGGTTGCAAAAAGCGAACATTTATGTTGAGCAACAATGTTTCGGCTCGGATTCAGATGACCGTTTTGGGTAATGGTGCCAATCATCATCCATCGGTTTTAGTCACCACTGATAAAGTCAATCATTTGTTCAATTGTGGCGAGGGAACTCAAAGATTGCTTATCGAACACAACAAGTAGGTGAATTTAACCAATCGAAAAGGAGACAAATCTAGTTTTCTTGTTTATTTCGATTCAGGCATCTTAGATTGAATAAAATTCAAAACGTTCTTCTAACCAACTCAACTTATGAGAATTGGTCTGGTCTGTTCGGATTAATTTTGACGATGGCCGAAGTCAAGAAAAATTTGTCTGTTTACGGGTCAAGTCAATTCGAAAAAATTGTGAAAATGTATAAGCCATTCATTTATAGTGCCAAAGATCTCCAATTGAATCATGTGATTGTGGATGACAATGACGGCTTCAAAAATCTTATCGATGATGATGATTTCGTGATACGATCAATGAGATTAAAAGACTCGATAGCGTACATGTTTCTAGTCAAAGACAAAGTTGGCAGGTTGCAAATCGAAAAATGTAAAGAATTCAACATTCAACCTGGACCAAAATTTGCAGCTCTCAAAAATGGTCAACAAATCGAAGTTGATGGTCGAATAATAAACCCAGAAGATGTTCTTGGTCCACCTGAACCCGGTTCATCGTTCATTATTTTAGAGTGTTCAACTCAAGAAGATTTAGATTGCTTGATAAAAATTGGGGATTTCTCTCAGTGGACATTAGGAAAGCCTATTCAGTTTTTGGTTCATATGACACCAAATTATTTATTAGAAAATGATTATCAAGAATGGCTAAATTCTAATTTTGATTCTGAAAAGACGACACACATTTTTTTGAACGATCAAAATGAACATGAATTGAGTTTGATATCATCTTCAGAACTTCAAATCAAATTGAATTTGATTGATTCAAAAATTTTTCCTTTGTTAAATGAAAAACAGCTAACTGAATCGTGGAAAAGTTCTTCAAATCATTCTAACATTATTGTGAGCTGCCCGACATTGTTTACTTATCGAATAAGGCCGACAGGATCACAGTCAGATCATAAACCACCATTCGAAGTGCTCGACTCGAACTGTTGCAAACTCGATTCTGAAAAAATTCAAACTGAAATAATAGAGCAAACTGATTTTCAACAAAGTCTTCGACAGTATGGAGCAGAAATTGATAAAAGAATTAATTCAAACAGTGATAATAAATCCCAGTTATATCCAAACATTTTGTTTTTGGGAACAGCTTCTTCGCAACCAGGCAAACAACGCAATACTAGTTCAATTTTGTTAGCTCTCAATCCAGAAAAGTCAATCATGTTTGATTGCGGTGAAAGTACTGTATTACAGATGAATCGTTTCTTTGGCAGAACACCGGAAACAAAATCAGAGTTAAACCAGATTTTTCGCTCAATTCAAGCCGTTTTCATTTCACACTTTCATGCCGATCACCATTTCGGTTTAGTTAAATTGATAATCGAACGATCAAAAATTGAGAGCAGTAATCCAGTCATTGTTATTGCACCTTATTCAATTCTCAAGTTTCTTACATCATTTTCCAAGAGAATGAACGATCAAAATTTAGCGTTTAGCTACGAAGGAATTCCGTGCGCTTCGTTTATCTACCAAAAAACTCAATTGAATAATAAACAAGAATTATTGAATCGACTCTCGCTTAATGATCTTACTACTGTGATAGTACCACATTGCCATGAGAGCTATGGAATTGTTGTAACCGATCAAAAGGGAAGACGTATAGCCTATTCAGGTGACTCTATGTTTTCGAATGCATTCGATCAAGCTGGCGATCGGTGTCATTTATTGATACATGAAGCTACCATGAACGATGATTTGGCCGAAGAAGCTAAACAAAAACGTCATTCTACAATCACCGAAGCCGTACGAGTTGGACAGAAAATCCACGCAAAATATACGTTGCTCACTCATTTCTCTCAAAGGTATGCTAAAATGGCTCCGATAAATTTGATTGAAGATCAATCATTGGTCGAGTATATCGATAATCGAGTGGGTATTTCATTCGATTTCATGCATGTACCCATTCACGATATGTGGAAAGTTGTCAAGCTGAAAGGATCTTTGAAAATGTTATTCGACGAAGAGATTCAAAAAATGCAAGATGTGGCTTGGCGGCGAACCGCTAAACGAAAACTGACCTCTTCGTAACCGTTTTTATTATTGTTTTCCTCAATAAATTTTGTTCATATTGTTTTCATGAAAATTCTTTATTGAAAGTACTCAAATTTTTGAGGATTTTTAAAAATCGAACTTTTTCGTAAAAAATCATTCGATTTTTTAAACAAATCAGTGTAACATCCTCTGTGGAAGGATATGTGTTGTGTGTGAAGATGTTCAAAGGCACAACATTTTCAGTGTGTTGTATTCAATTTTCTGCTTTTCCTTGATTTTTTCTCCAATTCTCCAGTAGTTTTATCAAAAATGTCTTCGACGGCACATTTGCTTCGAGTTTTCGCATCACGAATATCTTATATGGCTCATCGTCCTTCGATTCAGCCGCTTCTTTGTTCATCTAGATTGTGGAGAAATATATCGACAAACCAAGCTTCAATGTTTCATTTTGTGAAAATCACCAATTCAGCTGGTTCTAAAATTTTCAATCAAAAACAATCGATTATGGTCAATCAAATACGCCATTCTGGTAAACCACCTTTGACAGTAGATTTTATTCGTGAAAGAATTCTTCTGGTCTTGAGATTGTTTGATAAGATTAATCCCGATAAGCTGACCATTGATTCACATTTTTACGATGATTTGGGATTGGATTCATTGGATCATGTCGAGATAATCATGTCAATCGAAGATGAGTTTAATTTCGAGATTCCCGATGTCGATGCAGAAAAATTGAACACACCACGAGATATATTGAATTATATTCAAATCAAAGAAGAAATTTATCCCGAATTGGAACATCATTCAGATTCCTCTCACAAAGATCATTGATTGGTTGATAAGATTTACAAAGATAAAAGAATTTACATTATTTTTAGAATTATTTGTTGTAAAATTTGTTTAAATTTTTGAACGTGTTTTGTGTGGAAACTCAGAAAAATAAATTAGAAATTTTTGAAAATTTTCAGCCCTCATCTTCAAATTAGCCAACTGCACCAAATCATCGATATTTCGTTGAAATTATCACAAGAAAGTTTTCAATTGTTCACCATATTTGACCAACATCTCAAACGGAAGTGATCGCCGAAGCGAAACTTTAGATTCCAAAAAATGAATCAAATTTATTGGGCATCGTCGACGAGCCTCTTGGCTAGTGATGGTTGTCAAACAGCCGGCACCTCGTTTATCGACTTTATAAAGAATTCGATTCCTATTGCAACTATAGTCGATGATTCGATAATCTCGATTGTAATGCATTGTTTGCGTCGATTTTTTGGGTGGAAAAACTTTCTTCGACGGTTGAATCTTCTTTTTTCTCTGTTGATTTTAAAAAACAACGGTTTGGTTTGATTCAGTTTCTTACTTTTAAACTCACTTTAGTTTTTTTTCTAGTAGACTGTTTTAAGAAAAAGAAAATTTAACTCAACTTGAATAAAAACTTTCTGAAATTCAAAACCTTGGCACGAGTTTTGGGAGTTTTCTGAAAAGCTGCTTCAAAATCATCGCTGTCGATTTGTTCTGAGCTTGGTTCAGGAACCATAGAAGATTTCAATCTCAATTTGAGCTTCATTGCATGATAAGTTTTGGAAGGATGATCAGGATCGTTTCCTTCGATCATTGAAGAATCAGCTTGAATTGAACTTGAATTCATTTGACAATTAGTTTCGTCTAGAACCAGATCAAGAAAATCGGTAGCAAATAAACCATTTTCCTCATTAGAATCGACTTTTTTTCCGTTAGAATTTTCTGGTATTTTGTCTGTGAACGAACCATCAGGCCAAATTTTACTTGATGAAGTGCTTGGCTGATCCGAAATCGGTGGAGACCAAAAATTTGTTTGTGAATTTTGATTTTCATTTCGTGTTTCTGTGTTTGAAACTGAATCAGTTACAAGAAAAGAATCATATACTTTGCTAAAATTTTCCAAATCTTGTTCTTGTTTCACCGATTGATCCAGTAAACTTTTGACAAGTGATTGAATAACAACATAATCTTTGTTTGATTGTTTCAAAAGATCGATTTTCAATACTGATTCATCCGTTGGGTTAATCTCATCCATCCTTCAGAAAATAAGAAAACTATCTTTGAGAAATCCAAGTTTTGTTGTTCAGGTAGAAACAGTTTAATTCGAACAAAAACGACTCAAATCAAAATAGCCGTTTGTTTCTAATTTTGTTTTTTTTTTGAATTTTTGCCCTTAAAAAATGTTGCCTTCAGCTAAAAATTTAAATTTAAATTTTAAAAAATCATCTTTATTAATTGATTCGAAACAAAAAGATTCATCTAAAAACAACTCCGAAGAACTTTTGGAAAATTCTCGATATCCTAGAGTTTTTCCAAACATTCGAAATCAATTTGTTGTTCATGTTCATTTTCCATTATCTGATCATGATTCAGTACAAGATATAATTGAGAGATTTGGCAATAATAATACAGAATCAGTGATATTAAATCTTGATCCTCATATTTCGTTTCTGTATGGACATTATGCCGTTCAATATCATCAAATCCAACCGTTAATTGATCGTCTCTCAAGTTTAGTGAGAGCATTTCCACGTTTTACTCTTTATTTGAACAATGTTCGGTTATTGCCAAACAGTGATCGAAATCGATATTTTGTCACAATCTGTGAGAATGAATTTTCATCGAATAATCAAAACTCACAAAGATCATTGGCTTTGGAAAAAGCGCAATTCAAATCAAGTCGAACTCTTATCAAATCAATTCACCAATTATTAAAACAATATCGTTCTGAGATTGTCGGTGCTGATTCGGATCAAATAGAAAAGTTTCTGTTCCACACTAGCATTGGTTGGTCGTTGCCCGAACATCAGCACGATGCTCAAATGTTCTGTGATAAAATTGAAAAATATCTTCTAAACGAGAAGATTGTGGTGGTAGTGAAAATAGATCAATTACATATCAAAATTGGGCATGTTTCTCGGGTGATCAAATTTTCTTGAAAAATTCAAAGAAATCTTCAAACTAATCTATTTAGTCAATATGTAACTTGGTTTATGAAGAGAGCTTAACAAAACCATGTGTTTTATTAAAAAAATTTTAAATTCTTCAACAATTTTGATGAAACAATATGAACCAAGCTTCTAGAACTGTTTTTGTTGGAAAAAAGCCGATCACGCCGGCATCTGCTATACCCGCAGAGCTTCTCAATGATCCGATATTGAATAAAAACATTGAAGATTCTTTGCCATCGAATTACAATTTTGAAATCCATAAAACGATTTGGAGGATTCGGCGGGACACTGCTCGACGAGTTTGTCTTCAATTCCCTGATGGTCTTTTTATATTTTCTATATCGATTGTTAATATTTTGGAAACATTTTGCCCCGGAGTGGATTTCATTGTTATGGGCGATGTTGTTTATGGGGCTTGCTGTATTGATGATGTCAAAGCCAAAGAGTTGGGTTGTGACATGCTTGTTCATTATGGGCATTCTTGTTTGATCCCAATTACTGTTACTAATTTGACTGGCGTCACAGTACTCTACGTATTTGTTGATATCAAGTTTGATTTGTTGCATTTCATTCAAATGGTTGTCAAAAATTTTAACCCAAACGAACATCGTCTTTGTTTGGCATCTACTATACAGTTTCTTTCTTCAACTCATCTAGCAGCCAACGAACTACGCAATAAGTATTTCTTTCAAGTTTTTCTTCCCCAATCTCGGCCTTTGACTTCTGGTGAAATTTTGGGCTGTACGGCACCTAGTCTGCGTCCTGAACAGGCCAACACCATCGTGTTTATTGCCGATGGTCGTTTTCATCTTGAAGCGTTAATGATTGCTAATCCCACGTTGCCAGCTTATAGGTACAATCCTTACAACAAAGAAATGACTCATGAACATTATGCTCATGAAGAAATGATTGAACAACGAAGTCAAGCTGTACACCGAGCTCAACAAGTGTTACAAGAGAATCGGGGAGCTGTTGGCATTATTTTGGGTACGCTGGGGCGGCAAGGAAATGCACGTATTGTGGACGTACTCAAAAAATCTATTCAAAAAGTGAGTAGATGTTCTATTTTGCTCTTTTTTATTGCCGAAATCACTCCACAAATGTTGAAAACTTTGGGAAGTGGACAAGTAAAGTTTTGGGTACAAATCGGCTGTCCTCGATTAAGCATCGATTGGGGTTCGAATTTTGTTGAAGAGCCTTTGTTAACTCCTTACGAGCTTCGAACAGCGGTCAAAACTATGGAAAAAACATCAAAAAATTTTGAAGCTTTCACTCAAACAAATCGTTATCCAATGGATTTTTATGCTGCCTCAAGTTTGGGCTCTTGGACACCTAACCACAAATGTCATGAATCGTGTCAATGTGATCAATAACGTTTTTTTATTTATTTCAAAAAAAAATTTTCAATTTTCGACATTCAAACAAACTCCAGTTCATGAGTTTCTTTATTGGCTCAAAAGGTTTTGCAAATGACGTATGTACGCTATGGCAGCGTGGAGTATTTGAATTTTAGAAACTCTTTTTTGTCGATTCTGGATCGGAACAATCTTTAAAAAAAAAATCAATTAGAGAAAAATTTTCATTTTTAACATGTTTCATTTAGTGGAACCACCACCAAACTTGAATTACTTTTCGAAGACGTTCTAATGCATCGTTCAGCCGATGCATTCGTTGTCGTTCTTGAATGTTGGCCAAATCACGCTTACGACCGGGATCCAGCGATAAGAGTTTTCTCATTTTATCCCGATGAGAGTGTACATCCATGGTAATCATCGTTGAGTCGTTGTCTTCATTTCTATTTTCAAATGATTGGCATTGTTGAAGGCTGATTTGATGATCGTTGGTTGGTTGTTGATTGTGGGAAGTTTTTGGTTGAATTTTCGATGAAATTATCACCGAACAGTTGTGATAATCATGATTGTGGGAACAATAGTTTTGGAATGTCATTGCTGAGGATGGGGATGTTTGATGGTAATGAGGATGACCATCGAGAAAATACGGCGCCGACATTATTCAAAATTTCCTCAAAGAATAAAAACCACCAAAAAAAAAAGTGTTGAATTGTCGAAAGTTTTCTGAACACTCAACCCTTAAAGTACTGGTCTTGCATCGAATTGATTTGTGGTTGTGAATTGTCGTCATCAAGAAAAAATAGACTTCTGAATGAAAAACCAAATAAATAAATAAATAATCCATCTTAGAACGACCATCTGGGCAGGAAGGGGTGCCAACAACAACTTCAATTTAACACTTGACCTAGCTCAACGATGAAAATGTGAAAAGAAATGAAAAATTCTGTTGATGAGCTTTTATCATCGATTGAAGAAAAAACAAATGGGCAAAACATTTCTCCATCATCCACCAACAGGAATCACCAATTATTAACCAAAGCGAATTTGATGTAATTTTTAATGGTTTGTTGATGCAAAAAACCTCTTCGAAAAGTTAATTTTTTCTCTTTTTAGATTATTTACATTACCGCTGAAGATTAAATGAACTAGAATTTAGTGTGTTTACAAATAATTCGTTTTTTTTTAATCATCAAGATGATATAACCAATTTGTTGGTGTTTTTCCATCAGCGCTTACACTAGTAGAACTTTATTTCAGATTTTCAATCAAATGAAATGTAACTTCAAAAAAAAAAAAAAATTTATTACAATCAAATATGCAAAACCAAGAGTCAACTTAGAAACTCAAAATTACAAGATCAGAAAGTTTATTGTTTTCGCATATTTCATTTTATAGCTGACTAAAATTTTTAAACTGGTGTATATAAAAGCCATAAATACCCGACTCATTTGATAATAATGAGCTAAAAGGAATTCGTTTGGTCTAATCGTTCAATGATGAATCTTTTGTTGAATGCTTGTTTCATACTGGTTCATGGATGGAGTTGGTTGGAAATAGGTCAAACAGTCGATTTCAAACTTGAAATCAGTTCGCTATCATTCAATAAAACAACTGATGGAAGTCTATTGGCAAAAACATTGATTAAAACAAAAAGTTTGAATAGAATTTCATCAGCAAATATATGGCCAAGTTCATTTCATTGTTCTGCGGCTTCCAATGCATTTTTGATTGATAAAATTCAACCTATTTTAGTTTTCTATAAATTGGGATTAGATGAATATCAAGTCAATTATACTGCCGATTCTTATGAGGTGGCCGAAATTCTTAGTCAAAAAGGTTTTCTCATCTCCGATCGTTTGATCATTATAACACATGGATTTCAAAATGGTTTCAAAACCAATTGGATACATGACTTTAAGAATAGCTTTTTAAATTTAACTTCCCGACAAACAGTGGCCATTTTGGGCTGGGATTATGGTTCTAGTATTCCTCTTATATGTTATTCACAAGCTGCCGTCAATGTAATATCAGTTGGTCACTGGCTTGCCAACTATGCCAAAGCAATCAAACAAATGAATTCAAGCATAGCAATCTATGGTATTGGACATAGTTTGGGTGCACATGTCATGGGAGTGGCTGGTCGTGCTTCAAATTCTTTTAACCGAATAACAGGTATAAAAAAGTTTTTTAATGATTCTTGAAAGTTTTTTTCATATTGAAAAAGGCCTCGATCCTGCAGGACCATGCTTCGAAAATGTCACTGGTTCGCAAACTATACGCTCAACTGACGCCGAATTTGTTGATGTCATTCATACTGATGGTTATGAAACGAAACTCAATCCTTTAGAATGGCTTTCTCCAGTCAATCATTATGGTATTCTAGTTCCTGTAGGATCTACTGACTTTTAACCAAACTATGGTTATGAACAACCAGGCACGATAATCGAACAATTAGCCGGTTCACATCTTCGATCTTTGGAACTTTTCTATTGGAGCATTGTTAACCCGAAAAAATTTATCACTAAAAAGATTCTCAGTAAACCACCGGAATATAATTCTCCTGTAAAGAAGAACAAATTGTCCCAATACGATGCCGAGATGGGGTATTATGCTGATCAATGGCCTTTACCACCTGAAAACGTTTCCACTTTGTATTATCTACCAACCAACAGGGAATCTCCTTGGGCTTAAAAATGCAACAAATTGCATCAATTTCATAGCCATGAAACAAATTTTGCATTACAAGGTTGTGTTCTAGTATCAGCAACGATCAGATGTAATAAAATCCTTCTAAAAAACTTATTGATTGGCAAACAATTTAGATTTATTGATTGCATATTTTTTAAATGACGACGATGATTAAAATCATATGATGATTAAGATAACAAACAATCTTATCATAATTTAATCTAACATCACATTTCATGACTTGAAAATATTTGAGCTCAACGCATCACAACACAAGACCATTTTGACCCTCAGTAACTTTAATATTAAAAATCTTTGACATTTTATGACTCTCTACGTCATTTTCAATTCAATTGTGAGATAAAGAGGGAAATAACAACAGCAACAAAAAAATCAATGCTGATAATAAGATTGTTTTTTGAAACTTTTTAAAAAAACAAAAATTTTTTTTTTCAATTACGCACAGCTTTTGCCAACTTTTAACACTGATATATCACGCAGGCATGCACACACTGTTGTGCGATACGATAATATAATGTTTGATTATCTTGTCTTGAACAAAAATATTCGTGTTTTGAGCGCTTCATTACGAAACCCACAAAAAAAAAAAAATAAACGTCTCACTAAATATTTATAGACAATCGTCTCAACTTATGTTTTTATGTTAACTTTTTATCATCGTCAATTTCGTTTGACTTATCAAAGATGAATCGTTTGTTATTTTCTTATTTCATATTGACCAACGGATCAAACTTGATGAAAATTGATCAGACAATCGATTTTGAGCCAAACAACAGTTTGCCATTGTTCAATCATACAATTGATAGTCAACTAACTCAACCACTCATTCAAATGACAAGTTTGAATGGAGTTTCATCAGCTGGGAAGTTTTTGGAAAAATTCAATTGGTTTCCGTTGCCTGATCCTTATCCCGTTGATAAAATTCAACCAATGTTAGTTTTTTACAAATTGGGAATTGATGAATATCATGTTAATTATGATTCCGATCCAAACGAGGTGGCCAAAAATCTTAGTCAAAAAGGTTTTCTTGATACTAAACGCTTGATTATTTTAACACACGGATTTCATAACGACTTCAACACTGAATGGCTACATCAGTTCAAAAATGATATCTTGAATGTTAGTGCTCAACAGAAAGTACCACAAACAGTAGCGATTCTGGGCTGGGGTAATGGGGCGAATATCATACTCTTCTGGTATCGGCAAGCAGCTGTCAATGTTTTGCCAGTAGGTGATTGGCTTGCCAATTATACCAAAGCAATCAAACAAGTTAATTCAAGTGCCAAGATCTATGGTATTGGACATAGTTTGGGTGCACATGTTCTGGGTATAGCGGGTCGTCTTTCGAATACCTTCAATCGAATAACAGGTCTAAAAATTCATGAAAAATATTTTAGCTAATTTTTTCGGTTTTGGGTTGAGAAACAGGTCTTGATCCTGCAGGCCCATGCTTTGAGAATGTGACTGATTCTCAAACTTTACGTTCAACTGATGCCCAGTTTGTCGATGTCATTCATACCGATGGTTACGATTCTAAACTTGATCCTTCTGAATGGTTATTTCCAGTCAATCATTATGGCATGCTGGTTCCTATTGGATCAATTGATTTCTATCCAAACTATGGTTATCACCAGCCAGGTGCTGGAACATTCCGTGTTGCTGGCTCACATCTCAGATCTTTGGAACTTTTCCAATGGAGCATAAAAAATCCAGGAAAATTTATCACTAATCAGATTTTGAATAAAACACCAGAATTCGATTGCCCAGTAACGACCAACACATCGACTCAATACAAAACCGAGATGGGCTATCACGCTGACCAATTGCCTTTGCCACCGAAAAACTTTTCAACATTGTATTATCTACCAACTAACAAACAAATTCCTTGGGTTTGAAAAATTTCAAAACAAAAAATTTTGGTTCGAACAATTTTTTTTATAAATTACAACATATTATTATATATTGATGATCGACAAATAATATCTGTCAAAAATTATAATAATGATCACTAGAAAATAGAATTAAAGATTGGCACTCGGGAACATTATTTGAATGATGATAATGATGATGCACCAAAAAAAGCTCAATTTGTGCGATCTAATCGGATTTGAGTTTTGTTTTTTTTTTGTTTTGTTTTGTGAATGAAATCTACACCGGGGAAGATTTTTCTCATGATTAAAGAACAACCAAGAAAAAATTAACAGAAAAGAAAATTGACTGTGTGAAATAATGAGTATGACTAAAATTGAAGAAAATTTCAAACTTGATTGTTTTTTTTCTTCATCTAGAATGAAACCGGTCATTCTCAGAGCATTTTCATTTGAGATAATCTAAATAGCAAGAAAACGAGAAAAAAATATTTTGGTTCACTAAAATTGATGAGTTTCTTCATCCTCTGTGAGTTCGATACTAGGAATCTGGTGTTGTGTTGGTAGTTTAGTTCCGTTAGAATTGGAAAGATCTTGAAGATCGATGGCTGTCTCATTGGAAGGCGTATCCGTTCTGTTATCATTATTATAATTGTTATTGTTGTTAGTGATGGCTGGATTGGTGACAGCACTTTTTGATTGAACATGTTCAATATCGTAGAATATTTTTCCTTGAGCCCAGTTCAACAGATTCACCACTGGACATTCGACCAAACAATAAAACACATAGGCCAAGGCTAATGTGAAAAAGACATCAATAACAAAATTTTGAAGCTAAATTTTATAGAAATGAAGATTAAAAGTAAGTTATTTTTTATTTTTAAGAACTAACCATCAATGAATCAGTCATTGAGTAAACCTCTCTGACAGAAAAGATTCTATAAAATACTACGATAATGTGAATCATGAAGTACGAATAAGCCAAGCGAGAAATCGAGCGCAGTAGAGTACATTCAAGAAGACGATGTAGAAAACCTTGAAAAAAAGAAAATGAAAATAAATTGCTTTTCAAGAATTAAAAAGTTACTGAAACGATTGGAGGCAATCAAGAAGAAAATGGCTGTAAAACCAATCGACCCAAAAAAACGAATCACAGTGTACCAGAACAAAGAAAACACCAATGATGGTGATTTATCGAGACGCCAAAACACATTATTCAAAGCGATAGTCAATTGAATCAAAAGGAACGATACAATCAAAACGGTGGTTTCCAATTCGAATCTCAATAAAACTTTGAACTCGACTAACAGATAACCGGCTGCGACACCCATCATAAAACATCCGATATACGCACTGGTGCCATAACGGTACCAGGAATGAGATAAAACAGTCTCGTACAAAGTTTCAAACTCAAGGAAATGAACTTCAGGCTTGACGCCAAACACGAAATATGGTATGAGATTAGCTAAAAATCCCATTACCACCAAGCAACTGAAGAAAACGTATTGCATTCTTTTCGATAGCTTGTAAGCGAAATAAACTACAACCGGAGCGACAATCAACAATTGAATCAAAGCCGATGTGAGCCATGTGGGAGGATTGCACTGAAAGTATAATAGAAAAACGTTGATCACAGAAAAATTGCTTGAAAATTTGAAATGCTTACATAAGGCAACACTGGAGTGTGTTTACCACTCATCGAATACATTTGAACATTGAAATTAGAGACAAACAACAGACCATTCAGAACGACTCGAAAATCGAGACATCCTTCGAGCCATTGCATGCCATTATCCCAGACTGGACCTTGCGAAGTTACTGGAAGCAAGTAGATAAATAACATTGCACCCAAATACGTAATGGCAAATTGTATCCACAATTGACCAATGTATAGCAAATAACTTCGTCTTGTTTGAGATGTCTTCATTTTTTGATGAATGTTAAAGCCTATGATCAAACCGCTGATAATGAAAATCGGTTCAAACGGCAACGACATTCTAAACCAAGTATAACGATCGCTACGCAAGCTCAGGCTTGGAAAAGTTGTGAAGATACGTTTCAATGTGACAAAACCAACAGTTGAAAGATAATTATAATAATGATATAAATGGATGTAAATCATGAACAAAAACTTTAGCGAATCCAATGAGCTGAAACGTGAATGTTTGAACAAGCTTCGAGTGTTGGTGATTGCCGAGAATGAATAAAGCAACAGATTCGGTTTCATCGTTAATTCGTGCTGAAACATCACATTTCCTAGTTTGATGTTGTTTTTGGCCGTTTTCCGATCATAACTGATATTGTAGAATTCAATGATGGTGCACAAAATCACAAACGCCACTAAAACAACCATCAAAGCTCTATAAAAAAGATAAGCTTTCAAGTTTCAATTTTTGAAAAATAAAAGCACATACAAGGCAACTAGTTGATGTGGTCGGTATTTCACTGGATCATCTGGTTGGAAACATTTGGGTCCCACTTGTAGAGGCATCTTGAAAATCGGATAAGTTACTGTTGAAAAAAAAATTTTAAATTTGTGGAAAAAATACTTGGAATATCTTACAATTGATCAAGAGATTCTCAATTTCGTAAGCTTTACAAAATCGTGGAATGCATAGGCCAGCTCGATAAACTGTGCCATTGGTCAGTTGAAGCAGTTCCATCAGTTTGTACGGAGTGAAAAGATTGTGAAGACGGAAATCTCGCATATATGATCGAATAGATGTCATCAATGGATGGTTTTGATCAACAACTTCTTTCAATTGTTTGTAACTAGTGATCTCGGGATATGGGATTTTCACTTCCAACATGCAATACTGCCCTTTAACCACCAAACCAGTGGCCGAATTTTGGGGACTTTCCAAACTTTGACATTCATCCCATTCTCCAAAACTAGAAAACTTTCCGTGTAATGTTCCAGCTTCTGGAAACCGGCCACGAACATCCAAATCTTAGAGCAAACAAATTATTTTAATTTTTTAAAAAAACATCAACTTACATCGATAAGCCCAGGTCTTGTAGCTTCGGAAACCGCTGACACCTTGAAAATAAGAAGCGAAACATTCTGGTGAAATATCGATATTGAGAGCAGTGACTAGACCAAGAAGTTTTTCCCAAGTTTCACGAGATGGTAAATAATAGTTGTCGATGATCGACCAAGCATTGATAACACGTTCGATTGTTTCGTTTAAATGTGAGGTAGTTCGACTAAACGGAAACGACATTCCCTGCTCTCTTAGCTCACGCATCTGATCAACAATATTAACTTTACCAGATGATAATCCCGAATCATCGTCTTCGATTTCGTCCCATGGATCTGGTTCACTTGCTTCATTCGATGTGCTTGGTTCGGTATCCTTTTTTGATGAAACAGTGGTGGTGACCATTGTGGTTGTCTCGGTGGCTTGTGCCATCGATGATGGCCTCAAATCAGATGAAAATGATGAAATTATGAAGAACAAAATGATGATTTTCATTGATGATATCACAAAGTTGTGAAACAAAAAACGTTTGTCCAAATTGACCTTCATGTTTATTGAGCAAATTCTTAAAGAATAAAAAAAAATAAATAATCACTCTTTTAATCTGGAAGATAAAAGAATTCAATTCGTCTTGTTGTTGAAAAAAAAAACTAAACAGATTTCTGTCATAAATCAACCAAACAAACAAGCACAGACTGGCAATGATAATTCAATGAATTTCCTTCGAATATCAATGATCTTTTAAAATCGATTGATCACCGTTTGATGGAAAAATGGATTTTCATTAGGTAACCACATCCATATGCACACCGAGAAAAAATTGATAATGTTTATTCGTAGAGCTTGTTTGTCATTTAACTGGCGAAACAACCGAATAACCAACGAGCCAATGTTTTTTTTTTTTTTAATGACTTGTCACAATGGACAAGCAGAAGGAGGAAACGATTAAAATGTTCTCGTTGTCGTCGGATGTACCTCGTTTTTCGATTCACTGGTTAACTGATCTCACCTCGTCGGATGGGCGTCAAAAAGTTTTGAACAATGTTGATAAAAAAAAACAAAACAAAACGTTTTATTCGTATTATTTCTTTTCCTATTTCAAATCGAAAGGTCAGGTTTCTATCTATTTTTTAAATCTGATAAATGAAAACCCTTGATTTACTATGGTGTTTCGAAGAACTGAACTTTGAAAATAATTCAAAAAAACATTCATCCAAATCATGTTTGGGTACATTTTTGTTCATCATCATCAACAACAACATCATTGATTTAAAAAAGTTTTGTTCTTTAAATGGATAAAATTTTACTCTTTTTCTAAAAAAAAAAAAATTCATTTGAACTTTTTATTCCTTTATGATGAAAAAATAATAGAAGAATGATGATTATTCAAGATAAATCAAAGCATCATTTTTTTTTTGTTGTGGCATCGATTGGTTTCAAGCTAAAAATTGTAATCTTAGAACATAAACCTATTTGAAATATCGAAGAAAAAGGAAAGTTTATCAGAGAAAGAAAATCAATATCTAAAATACGATAAACGATGGATGTTTGATGATATGAAGTAAATGAAGCATCATCACTATTTACTTTTTGTTGCTATTTGTTTTGGTTTGTTAGAGATTGGTTTCTTGTACTTTTTTTTTACTTCTTCTTCCTCTTCTTTGAGTACTTCAACAGAAAACATCATTCAAGGACGATGTTGAGCCAAACGAACGTTTCACGAAAAAAAAAACACTTTTCGAGTATAAATTCTTCAGTAATAATCAGAAAGAAATTATCATCATGTTCATTGCGAATTTAATACATTATTTGATCGATTCATTAATTTTAATCAAATTTGATTCTTTGTGTTTGAAAAAACGATAAAGTTTTTTTTCTGGTTTCAAGTTTTGTTGCAAATCCATTCAAAAAAAAAAACCAGAAAAAGCTAAATCAGAAAAATTTTTGTTTTTTTTTTTCAACAGAAAAAAACATCAAAGAAGGAAAGAAAGAAGAAAAAAAAACGAACACTTTGATTTGACTTACACTAAATGAAACACTTTCCCTATTTCATTAAGAAAAAATCTGATCAAACTTGAGCATCAATGCTCACCAATACTTATTTAGACTTTGTTCTAATTCATGATGATTCGAATGGTTGATCTTTGATGCTTCTGGTAGAAATGATCGATAATCTTGTAGTAGAAACTGTTCGATTGCCGCTATTTAACCGGCTTTAATAGTCAATAAAAATGAAACGATTAACTTCAAAACTTAGCAAAGATTTAAGAAAAACAACGATGAAACAAATTTGATGGGGTATTTTTGTTTGGTTTAAAGAAAATCAACTATCAGGAAAATAAAACAAATCTTTTTGAAACAGAAACCAATAGACAGACAAATTAAATCGAACATCACGAAAAACGTGTCACATTTACCACAAAAAAAAATCAACAAAACGGGTCAAAAAATAGAAACACAACTTACCGAACGAACTGAAAAGAGAGACGAAAAATATTGTTTCTCTTTTGACCAAAAAAATATGATCATTCAATTAGTTTGAAGCTCACCAAGTCTTCAATCCATTCAAAACATATCATAAACAAAAAAAAAAACGTTCTTGACTTTGTTTCTTGAGGATCGTTATTCGTTCATTTATAAACGAGATTCTCTTTTTCAACGAATGAAACGATGTTTTTCGATTATTGTCCCGTTATGATGATACAAAACAAAACGATGCCGAAAAAAATTATAACAAACACACAGAACGAGTCCAACGCACAAAAACTGTTCAACAAAAGTTTTTTCTCACCTTTTCTTCGAGAAATTTAAAACAAACTCTTCGTGTGATCTTTCTGTTTGTGTCTGATTTGTTTGAAACTGGTGTTAGTGAGGTTTCTTCTTCTTCTTCCAAAAAAAAAAAAAACAAACAAAATTTCCTTATCAGTAGAAGAAAACAAAAACAGAAAACGAAAGTTTTCGCTTTCTTTCGTGAGTTTTCTCTCTCAAATGGATTTTCTTTTTTTTTCTTCTTCTCCTTCGGTTTTCCAACAAACAGGTTTCTTTTTCAATTTTGTTTAAAGGTTGCTTGTTTGTGGTAGTTGCGTTATGTATGTGTGTTTGGTACGTTTGTGTCAAATCTCGACACAATAATCAAATCAAAATATATTGTAAGCTATTGATAAAAGCGAACGAAACTGCGAAGTGAAACTACGATATTTTTTACATTTCTCAGAAATCAATGATTTTGTTCACTAGCAAAAAAAAAAAAAAAAGAAAGAGTTAACGTTGACCAATGGTCATCGCAAAATATTTTTGTTCTGTCACAGAAGTTTCATCATCATCATCATCAAATCACCATTGTTGAATGAACTATCATTTTTTCAAGATTCTTTTCAGATTATTACATTATCGACTTTGGATTATTTAAGAAATGAGAAGAAATTATTGAAACTAACTCGACGAAACCTAATTTTGTGATAAAAAGCAGGCTTCTAGATGGAATTCAAAGAAATGGTTTCGTTCATTAGAAATTTAATTAATTTTAAAGTTTCTTTATTTATATTAATATCTACCTCTCACAATCTAATGGATGATAATTCAAACCTTACTCAACGAGCGAACTTTCTTCAATTTTAATTTCAAACAAAAGAAGAAATTATTAGATTAATAGATTTAAAATAAAAACTATCATAAAAGATTTTTATTCTTTATCAAAAATTATGATAATAATTGATTGATATGTATCCTTCAAATTTGTTTATGTTCTATTTTTTTTCTTGGTATTCGCTACATCATCTTGGAAAAAAACCCAAAATCTTGATTTTTAAAATAGAAATTTTTTTCAAATTATCAAATTATTTAAAAATCGATTGAAAAAAGTGACAGTATATCAATGTTTCATTTTGATTTGAGTGAGATGGAAAATCTTAGTAAACCATTTACTAATAACAACAACATTTAACTTGAAGATCTTGATCATCTTACTAGATTAATTCGATTGTTTAAAGATTAAAAAAACACTTTAAATGACTTTAAACTTTTCAAAAAAAAAGATCAATCAGATAAGATGATTGAGGATAAAACTAGTGAAAAAAATCCTTCAAGTGTTAAACTTTGCTTTCTCCAACGTTGTTTGCTTGATCGTTTGATTAATCAAGCATTACAATTTGAGATCATGACTGAATTTCTAAAAAAAAATTTATTAAAAATTCTAAATAGCCTTTGGTTAATCTACCTGACTGAAGGTTATGTATAGGAGCATTTTTAAATAAAAATTCAGTACAAATAACCAACTTTTTTTTTTAAAACGAAATCACTTTTTCATTTGAATTTCAGAAAGATAATTTCTTGGAAACTTTTTGTTCGGACTTTGTAATCAGAAAAAAATTTCTTTTTTTTATGATGGTAATTTGACGTGATTCGGTTGATTGGATGCCAATTCAAATAAAATGTTTGTTTGGTTGGTTGTTTGTTTATAATTAAATAATAGCAAATTGATGACGATTTTAATGACGAGTTTCACACGAAAATCAAATCAAAATAAACAAATATTACTTTGAAACTTTGATATACGACTTTCGTTCCTTCTACTTTTTCTTTCATTTAAAATTTCAATTAATTTGTTTTAAAATACCATACCTCCTCAACAACATTGAAATAAAGCAACTCTCAACTATAACAACTCGTTATATCAATTAATTTATTCAATATTTGATTTCTATTTCAGATAAATGAAAGTGTAGCTGGAAAAAATCAACTTTTTTCATGTGAATCGTTTTGAATTATGAATTTTTTTTTTAAACGAGATTTGTCCTTCGATCAGCTAATTTTTTCATCATAATCAATTGAATTGAATTAAGTAGCGCGATGCTACTTTTCTTGCTAAATAATTGGCATTCATTTAAATTGAATTTCAATGAACTCAATTTGATTGTAAAAAAAAATTCTTCTCAAAGATAGGTCCAATCTTGTGTTTTAGTAATGTTTCCCAAAAACTAAGTAATGTTTTAAAAAAATTCCACGAGTCAAGTCACTTTTTAAACCGACTTTTGCCTAAATTTAAATTAACTTTGATTAATAGTTTTTCTGTTTTGATTAAGTAAATAAATACTTTTTTTAACAAACGTGATCAATGAAGATAAAATACTTGAATAATTTAAGAATTATTCTTAAATTAAAAATACCAGAAGAAAGAAAAACAGCACACATAGAGACGTCTGACGGAAAAAATGAATAACAGCCAACAATCAACTTCCAAAATATAAATTTTTTTGTTTCTTTCAGAAAAGAAAATGAAGTATCAATGCAATGAAATGCAGGTTTATTGTTTTCATTCGAATTCATCTGTGTCAACAAAAAAAAAAAAAAATGGAAACTCGTTTCATCAATGGAATTTTTGTTTATATGGTTCTATTGGAATTTAATGCATTCAATGCCAGATCATTCTGCCTATCGTTTGATTCATGTGTGTTAATCTAAAGTAATAAGCAGGTAGGTTTTTCTTCATTGTTTTCTGGTAAATTTTTAGGTTTTTTGTTTAGTTAGGAACATGTTTTCGCAGGTTTTTCGTCATGAATGGCACCAGTCATTTTACGTCATCCATGCTAATAATGGAAAAAATTGAAGTTTTTTTCGTGGAACAGCACGAAACAAAGGTATTTTTGTGCATGATAGAATAGTCTGATGCTGATGTCTGATCACCGGTCTCTAGAAGGCAATAATAATTGTTGCCAATAACTTTTTTCAGTGTTTTAACTGAATCAAATTTGAACATACACAGTTTATGGTGATACGGCAATTAAAACGTTTATTGAGAAAGTTTTCCACATTCATTTAAAGCAACTGGTGGAAAGAAGATAATTGCATTAATTTCAAGCCCAATCCATAAATGAAACTTTTAGTCAAACTTTAGTTTGTGAAATTTTTTTTTTTTTTCGTTGAAAAAGACTTTTTAGTAGGAAAAATATTCGTTTTGGAAGATTTCTATTAAAATCTATCGATTTGATAAAAAAAAATCAATCGACTATTCAATTAATCTATCTAACTAATCAACCAAAAACAAACAGCTATTCAATAAATGAAACTATTCAAATTGGTGAAGAGCAGTCGTTTCAAATGCCAAAAATTTTCAATAACTGTAAAAAACTTTTTTACTTGAATATGTCAAGATTTATTCAAGTCAATTTTCCTAATTCAGTTCTTCATTAAACTAGACTTTGTAGTGATTTAGAGAACGTTTTTATTATTTTTGATCATAAATTGGAAAGTGGAAGGAAAGTGTTCAAATCGAAAAATTTAATCGTTTGTTCGTTAAATGTTAAAGTTTCTACAAAACTGTGTCTTTAAAAAATACTAAAATAGAACTTTCTTTTTTACAACTGTATGTTATCGATATTTGAAATTCTTTGAACACTACAACTGGTTAATATCTTGATTGATTGGTGTCGAAATATATCATGATTTAAAGAGTTTGATGTAAAAAATCTAATCAAAGTTCAGTCAACCAATTTCTGATTGATTTGATTTTGTTTTGTTTGATGATTGCCGGAGACTGTCCAAACTTTGTACTTATCTATTCATTATTATCAACAATTATTTGAAAGCGTGTGGGTGATGATCGACGAATTAAAAAGTTTAAAAGATTTTCATTTATTGAAACATTCTTGAAAAATTTGATGGAAGTTTTTCATGATAAATTTTTTAATAGATACTAAACTTCAAGTAAAATTCTCTCTGAAAGAATAAATCAACTTTCAAAAGAGCAAAAAAAACAATAACGTTTTTTTTCTCTGTTTTGAATTGAGTAGAAGGCCATCAACGTGTTTGAGTGTTCATTGTGAAATTTGAACCCTCAACCGATAAACAAGAAACCAAGATATTTGTTTTTTTATGAAACATTGTCATTGAAAAATAAACTGCATTAAAATTATATTTTCATCGTTGTTTGTACGGCAATATCAAGAAATAGAAAACTTAACACGAAAAGGAATGTTTTTATCACATTCTTGTTTTGCAACATTTTTGAAACAAGCTTTTTTTCTCAATCTATGAAAAAGTTTCCACAATAAGATTTTCAATTTTATGTTTAGTTTTTAAATTTCAAACAGTGAGATAATAATCATAAGTTTTTAATGCTGCAAATGTTTAATTAATGATTTTTGTTTCTTTTTAGTGTATCAATCAATTTCCAAAACTGTTCGAACTCTGGGAAATTCGATTCCAAATCTATCATTACTGGTAGCACCAATAGTTTTGTTGCCATTAATTCAAAGCGGTCATCGTGAATTCAAATGTCTTTATATGGTTATTTTGTTGGGATTGTATTGGTGCTTGAATCCGATTCCATTGCCCATAATATCATTGTTACCAATCGTCTTATCACCGCTATTGGGATTGGCTTCAACTGAAGCGGCATGCGGTGCTTATTTTCGTGCCAGCAATGTCTTGTTTTTTGGTTGTTTGGTATTGGCGTTAGCTATCGAAAAAAGCAATCTTCATCAACGAATTGCATTAAAAGTTTTATCTGTGATGAAAGCTCAATTCAATTGGATTTTACTTGGCTTCATGATGACAACTATGTTTTTTTCAATGTGGATAGTTTCGACGGCCACAGTTGCCATGATGTTACCAATCGCCGATGAAATTTTTAATAATATTTTCCGATCATTCGAAGAGCAAAAACCAGATCATGAAAATACAAATTCAATTTCAGTTAATCATAAACTAAGTGACGTATCATTTGAAATGGCTAATATCGATTATTCTAAACAAAAAAATATCTCTGAAAACGTAGGAAAATTTTCACAATCCAAAGTAATTGATATGAAAAAGGACAACAATAACAAAGTGAATAATATCGTTGAATCAACAATCGATTTGGAAGATTGTTCTTTTGAAAACAAAACCAGAATTTGTAAATTGTTTTACTTAAGTATTGGGTATTCGGCAACTATTGGTGGTGTGAGTACGTTAACATCAAACGGTCCAAATATGATCATGAAGGATGTTCTCGAAAAGTAAGCTTCCAAGTCAAAATGATTCTTAAAATTTTTTCTCTTGTTATTTAGTCAATATAATAACCGAGATCCAGTAGATTATGCTAGTTGGCTGATTTTTGCGGGTCCCATCAGTATCGTCATCTGTTTAGCATTGTGGGCTACGTTTTATGGTCTTTATTTTAGAAAAATAACAGTTTCTAATCAAAGACAGATTATGCTCAAGCAACATATCACTAAGAAATATGAGAAAACTTGGCTCAATAACGTTCGTTTAGCTCTTTTTATTATTTTAGTCTATTTAAAATGTTTTATATTGGTTTTGAATTGATTTTGTATTAATTGATTTCCGTCGTATTTCTTCAATTATTATTTCAATCATTATTTCAAACAGATTTCATGAATATGCCGTTTTGTTTGTGTTTCTAGTTATGATCGCCTTGTACACATTTTACAAGCCCCAATTTTTTCCTGGTTGGTCTCAACTATTCGAAAATGAGATGCACGTTAAACCGGCATCGGCTGCCCTTATGTGTGTTCTATTATTATTTTTCATTCCGGCTCGATTACAAGCAAATCCTGATTTAAAGAAAAATCTCTACTCGATTGGCATACAATTCAAACCAAACTTGAATGGGGTGTTGTTTTCATTAGAGGCGGTGGTTTCGCTATGGCCGATGCTGTGAAAGTAAATTTTAAACCCTAAATTGTCACATTTATTTTATCCGAATTTATTTCTAGGCTTCGGGCTTGTCGATCATGGTTAGTGAACAACTGTCTCAATTAATTACTATTCTACCTGTTCCAATATTGATATCTACTATTTCGACCGCATCCAGTTTTGTAATCGAAGTGATGCGAACTTCGGCAACAGCCAGTATTCTGTTACCGATTGCGTTGAAACTTTCAGAGAGAATGGGTCTTAATCCATTGAAAGTTCTGATACCATGCGTCACATCGTGTGCCTATGCTTTCATCATGCCAATTGGTACCACGGTGAATACGTTGATTTTCTATCACGCAAATCTTTCCATAAAAGAAATGGTGACCAAAAAAAATTGTTTTCTGAATCTTAAATTCATTTTATTTTTCAGATAATTCCAGGATTGATCGCCAAAACTATTGCTGTATCAATGATGATGTTGAATACGTATTTTTAGGCGATTTAGTGTTTCTCTTAATTTGAACAAACCAAAATGGCTTGAAATAAATGATCGATCGTTTCAACAACATATTCTTTCAAAAACTAATCCGATAAATATTACATTATAATAGAAACTCGATCAGAACTCTCCGTTTGTATTATTTAATTTTGAACTATATTTTTATCAGACTCACGGAAATAAAAAATTGATTGAAAATGGTTAAACCTTTTATTGAAACTGTTTAATAATCAGATGAAACAAACTAGTGAACAATATCGTTATCAATTGTGGTGAAATATAATAGATAATTTTTTTAAAAATGTGGGACTTATAAGTTACCTAGTGAGTATTTTGAACGAAATTTATCGTTATTTATTGATAATCGCTGTAGTGGTTACTAAAATTTCTTTTTCTAAAATGCCAACAGGTCACAATTGAACACAATCCATGATAAGACCATAAAATAAGCCGTGCGTTTTACTAGAAGCTATGATGATTAGTTAGTATAATGAATACTCAAAGTACTTGTCTTTTGTTTGTACCTCTTTCTTTTTTTGATATAGTAAAACTCAAAATAAAATTTCTTTTGGTTGTGTTGTTGATAGGCTGATTTGAGAAGAAAAAGCTTTTTGTTAAAAAAAAGCTCCATCAAAAGTCAACTTGATTGCTAGTGGCAAATATTTTGGTTTCAGAAAATTTCGTCAAAAAAGTTTCAAGCTATTGGAAATCGAAAGTGAATGTTTTTATTTTTGAAATCGTGATTTTTCAACAGTGAATTGAGAAAAGTTTTCACAATCATTAAATAAAAAGCTCTAAATGGCTCTAATTTCAGAATTGGCTTTGGTTGCAGCAGTTGCTTTGGTTGTTCATTCCATTATAAAATGGTTTCAATTTAAACGAAATTTGATGGATACTTTTAAAAATAAATCAATTCCTGGTCCAAAACCATCAATATGGACTGGAAACAACCGTGAATTATTATCAGGACCACCTCATGAAACTTTGGATCGATGGCATCGGCAGTATGGATCATGTTTCGGATATTTTCAAGGCAAAAAACCAGTATTAGTCTTAACCGATCCAGATGATATACAAGAAGTTCTAGTAAAAAATGGCAAGTTATTGCCAAACAGGCTTAAACCTACATTGGAAGTTGACCCTTTCACACAATCGTTGATTGGTTTACGAAGTGAATTCTAATAGTTTTAAAAAAATAGAGAGTTTTAATTAAGTTTTTTCAAAGATAAATCATGGAGGAATTGTCGTCGAATTTTGACACCTCCGTTCACTGCTCATAAATTGACTTTAGGAACAACAAAAGCTTCAATAAATTCATCAATATCTCGATTGATGGCTGCTATTTCGAAAAAAGTGCGGAAAATCAAACCAAGTTAATATCAGTCAACATATGAAATCAATAACCATGGACGTCATTTGCCAATTGGCATTTGATATGAAAAACACTGATGTTCATGAAGATGATTCTCGATTGCTTCAAGATGCCTCCGAGTTTATGAAAAATTCAAACAGTTTTGTTGTTGAGTTAACTAACTATGTTGATTTCATGGTGCCAATTTCAAAATTGCTGTATTTTATTTTTGGTGGTGGTCGATTTCTATTTACAGTCACTCAAAAAATGAATGATTCAATTATCAATTATTATCAAACTAAAATAAGAAGCCAATCTAATTCAGAAAATCCTAAAGAAAACCCCAAAATGAATTTGTTAGATTACATGCTTGAACAACAGATTGAAGGAAACTTGACTGATCAACAAGTCATTGGTATATTTTAGCAACTAAATATTGAAATTTCATCTTATTCGTTCACAGGTAACGCTGTCGTTGTTTTTTTAGCAGGATTCGAAACAACTGCTACAGGCTTAGCGTTCACTTTTTATCTGTTGGCAACTCATCAAGAAATTCAGCAAAAACTTCGATCTGAACTCCAAAGTTTGTATCGTGATGGTTTTGACGATAGTTTTTGTCAGTTTGATGAAACAAATTGTGAGCTTTTGGACCGTGTTTGGTTCGAATCACTTCGTCTTTATCCACCAGTTGTAACATTTGTTTCACGTGAGATTGATGACAATATTGATGAAGTAGTTTTAAGCCGTGGTTCAGTCAAAATCACACGTGATCTTGCTGTTCAAATTCCAGTATGGACTTTACATCATGATCCTCATCATTGGCCAGAACCGAATCGATTCAATCCGTTTCGTGATAATCTCCCTCTTCCAGGTCAACCAAAAAAATCATCAATGACTTTTTTAGCTTTTGGTCAAGGCCCGCGTAACTGTATCGGTGCAAATTTGGCCTTATCCGAAGCTCGTGCAACAATTGCTTCTATAATTAAAAATTATCAAATCGATTTAATCGAGTCTTGTCAACCCGAAGTTGATGAAAAGACTGGTTTGCTAAAATTGAATTGCCCAACAGTCGTTATTCATCCGGTCAAAGAAATTTTTCTTCGATTGACACCTCTCAAACCATGATTCTTTCTCACATATAAATCAATCAGAGAATATTTCACTATAGAACAATAAATGGAACTATCCATAAAAAGTCAATGTGATGCTTATAAGAAGATCTTGTATCACAACTTTAATATATTTCTTTTTGATTTTGAAAAAATTGATTTTATCTATTGCTAATTTGCCTTTGAAAAGATATGCACATGTACATATTGGTTATATCAGTAGATTTTTCTGTTCTGAGTCTATATTCTCCCAAATAAGTATGAAAACTCCAAAAAATCATGAAAAAATTCTGAAATTAGTATAGCATTAGGTTTGATAATAATTTTTAATACAAAACTCGATAAGCATAGTTTTCCTATTTAAAAATTTGTACCGATAGTTCTAAGCAAATTAGCCGACAAATGTAGGGAATTGACTATTCCAGGGTAGTGGTATTTACGTAGCCACAGTTTTTGTTGTTTATTTATAACAAAAAGGCATTTTCGAAATCAAAATATTTTGTTCAAATGTAAATAATCATTGATGGCTTTTATTTCAGAATTGATTTTGGTTGCAGCAGTTGCTTTGGTTGTTCATTCCATGATAAAATGGTTTCAATTCAAACGAAATTTGATGAATACTTTTAAAAATAAATCAATTCCTGGTCCAAAGCCATCAATTTGGACTGGAAACAATCGGGAATTTTTATCAGGACCACCTCATGAAGCATTGGATCGATGGAATCGAAAATATGGATCTTGTTTTGGCTATTTTCAAGGTAATCGGCCATTATTAGTATTGACCGACCCAGATGATATACAAGAAGTTCTGATGAAAAATAGTAAGCTGATGACAAACAGGTTTAAACCTTTTATAAATATTGAGCCTTTCAAATCATCGCTGCTTTATTTACGAAGTGAGTTTTAATAGTTCAAGAAAATCGAGAGTTTTAATTGATTTTTTCAAAGACAAATCATGGAGGAATTGTCGTCGAATTTTGACACCTCCGTTCACTGCTCATAAATTGACTTTAGGAACAACAAAAGCTTCAATCAATTCGTCTTTATCTCGATTGATGGCTGCTATTTCCAAAAAAGTTGTGGAAAATCAAAACCAAGTTAATATCAGTCAACATATGAAATCAATAACCATGGACGTCATTTGCCAATTGGCATTTGATATGAAAAACACTGATGTTCATGAAGATGATTCTCGATTGCTTCAAGATGCCTCCGAGTTTATGAAAAACTCAACTAATTTAGTTGTTGAATTAGCTAGCTATGCTGATTTCATTGTCCCGATTTTAAAATTACTTTACTTCATTTTTGGTGGAGGCCGATTTCTTTTCACAGTCACTCAAAACATAAAGGATTCAATTGTCAATTATTATCAAATTAAAATAAAAAACCAATCTAATTCAGAAAATCCTAAAGAAAACCCCAAAATGAATTTGTTGGATTACATGCTTGAACAACAGATTGAAGGAAACTTGACTGATCAACAAGTCATTGGTATATTTCAGCAACTAAATATTGAAATTTAATTTATTCGTTCACAGGTAACGCTGTCGTTGTTTTTTTAGCAGGATTCGAAACAACTGCTACAGGCTTAGCGTTCACTTTTATCTGTTGGCAAACTCATCAAGAAATTCAGCAAAAACTTCGAATCTGGAAATTCAAAGGTTTGTATCGTGATGATTTTGACGATAATTTTTGTCAGTTTGATGAAACAAATTGTGAGCTTCTGGACCGTGTTTGGTTCGAATCGCTTCGTCTTTATCCACCAGTAGTAGCATTCGTATCACGTGAGATTGATGACAGTATTGATGAATTAGTTTTAAACCGTGGCTCAATCAAAATCACACGTGATCTTGCTGTTCAAATTCCAGTATGGACTTTACATCATGATCCTCATCATTGGCCAGAACCGAATCGATTCAATCCATTCCGCGATAATCTCCCTCTTCCAGGTCAACCAAAAAAACCATCAATGACTTTTTTAGCTTTTGGTCAAGGCCCGCGTAACTGTATCGGTGCAAATTTGGCTTTATCCGAAGCTCGTGCAACAATTGCTTCAATAATTAAAAATTATCAGATCGATTTAATCGAGTCTTGTCAACCCGAAGTTGATAAGAAAACTGGTTTGCTAAAATTGACTTGCCCAAATGTCATCATTAATCCGGTCAAAGATATTTTGCTTCGATTGACACCTCTCAAACCTCTCAAATGATTCATTCTTACATATAAATCAATCAGAATGAATTTTACAATATTGTGGAACAACGTTCTAGATTTTTTGAATTGATTAAATAAAAAGAATCAGAAAAATAAGATCCAGCATTAAAGAAGTTCATTCCAATTTGAAAATCAATGAAAACTATAGTAAGGGAATATTCCCGTGAATGAATAAATGACTAAATTTATGGTTCAACGGTACTCTCATTGAGTTTGAACTGATTCAAAATCCATCAGTATGAAGGATAAATCACCAAACCAAAAATTAATCATTACTTATTCAAATAGTATAAATTTTTCTATTTTCTTTGGAAAAATAGAACAGTTCTCGAACTATTATCAAGTCGAAACATTGCGATGCATCGCCAGAGAGAGGAAGGTCAATCTGACCGTTATTGTACGTTCTTTTTACGAAATTTTTATATTTTCATATTTTTTTTTTTTTTTTTTTGTCATAACAGATTATTATATTTATAAATCTTATGATTTTTAATTTATAAAAAAACAACAAATTCAATTATTTAAAGAATTTAATTATTTAAGAATTTCCTGCTCATTATGGAACCAAGTTTCTATTCCACATTGAAATTATTGGTAATCTAGAAAAATAGTTTTAAATATCGATAGTATATCTATGAGTACTTCCAGTACTGTAATGAGTGAACCTTGTTCACCACTGATAAGCTTCGCTCAATCGATGACATTGAGTTCTCCATAAACTACCATAGATTTTTTTACATATAAAAACGGCGATGTTTCCTTTGTGAAAGACACAGTAGACCACACCAGTTCCACTTGTTCAATTATTATTTGTCTTGTCTTGTGTTTTTAAAACTGAGTAAGCATAGATTTTTTGTTTAAAAGCTTTCAATTTTCTTTCATTAGATTTTAAAAACGGTCGAGAGAACTTCGAAAAAAATACTTTGATTTCAACTTGTAAAAAGTATGTTTTTTAAATTTTTGAATAATTGAATGTCATCATGTCAATGTCATCAAAATTTGTTGAGCTTATCGGTAATGACCAAGGTTTATCCGTGTTTTTATCAGCATTAGTAGTTCTATCAGTAATAGCATTGCTA